>JANHFQ010044993.1:0-11940 GCA_032468035.1 Aparallactus werneri | reverse complement strand
TAGGTTGGCAGAAGCTGGGACAAGTAACGGGAGCTCACTCCGTTACGCAGCACTCGGGATTCGAACCACCAAACTTACCCACTGAGCCACTGCGTCCCTTGTTTTATATCCGTGACCAAAACAATCAGAAAACTTTGGGGACAAAAACTCCAATTAGAAGCCAGGCTGGAATGGATCAAGATCTCGATGATCACCATTTCAGCCTGAACCGGTCAGACACAAAGCCTTATAGCCCTGGGTTTTAAAACAGGATCTGGCTCCTTCAGAGGGATGGATCGATGCCTTGGGCAGCCATCCCTGTAAAAACGGGGTGGGGGGATTGGTTAGGACCCCTGCCACTCATGGGGTGCTTTGCATGAAGGGCACCCCAAGAAGAATGCCGATGCAGGCGGAGGCTCAGTGGCAGGTCCTTTTTGGGTGCCCAAGGGATCCCTGATCTATAAATCGCAGCAGCATCAACCCACAGACACGCCAGTGTTAAACCTCCTGGGTTGTACAAATGCTCACCCACCCACGTATGGACAAAGACACGTGTAGCAGGCACCAAAGTCTAGACAGAGACATCTGTACGCACACACAGTCCACCCTTGGGCATATGGAGATAGAGAGGGAGGTGCCAGGTGAGACATAGACATTACACGTATACACGCACCAATGCGAGGACGCACGTCCACACGGCCACCTGCCAAGAGACCCCGCCCCCACCCCACTCCTCCTCTCCCTTTCCCCAGACCCACCTCCCGTCTGTCAGCGCCCCTTCCTCCTCTTCTCAACGTGCGGTTCGGTCGGAGGCGGAGAAGACGCGAAGAAGAAGGGCCGCGACGCCACGGCCGGCTTCGCTCTGGCTCGCTCCCGACGGCAGCGGCGGCGCGCACGCCTCCCCTCTCGCGAGCGGCGCGCTCCGCCGGCCCCCCCTTCTCCCTCCGCCAGAGGGCGGAGCGGTCTGCGCGTGCGCCGACGCAAAACAAAGTCCGCGGAGAGGGGTGCGTCTCTTTCTCCGTTCTGTTTCAGAACTCCACGACAGCTTCTGTTTGCAATAGGCTTCAGGATTTCCTTCAAATGTTTCTCCCCCTCTTCCATTATAGGCGGTGCTAATCTGATTTACATGCCGCACTAACTGTATTATATCTCCTTATAAGCTTCGTTTAACGTTAGCTGCTTTAACTGACAGTGGGCAGCAGGGGGCGATCATCTGCCACTCTACGAACCATGTTGTGTTAATGGGTTTCTAGCCACCCCTTCAAAATACTTTACAGGACAGTTGTGAAGGGGGTGTCAAACAAAATGGAAAGAGAGTGGGATTTTCCTCCTGCTCCTGAATCTGCTACTGGAGAAAGGATAGATCGACGTCAAAACCCTCTTCCTACGGTCCGGGGGAATTGATATCGCCACTCAGGGATTTTAAACCAGTTTTGTGTTTTAGATTACTGTATGCCACCCTGATTGGATTGGGCGGCATAGAAACTTTTGATAAATAAAATAAAATAAAATTCTTAATTTTAATTTATTTTTTAATTGCATCAGTCTCTGCTTGATGTCCGAAGGACTGTCAAAGAATTTATTCGGTTTCGTAGGATATACCAGTAGTACCACTTCACAGGGCTTTGCACCCTCTCTAAGCGGTTTACAGACTCAACAGATTCCACCCAACAATCTGGTTCCTAATTTTAATGACCACTGTAGCATCCCCATGATCACATGATCAAAAATTGGATACTTGGCAACTGACTCATCTTTATAATGGTTGCACCTTTTGTGATTATCTACAGACAAGCAAAGTCAAAAAGAATCCAATTTCTTCTTGTTTTTGCATCTGTCTAGTGGCACCCAAACTTGGCAACTTTAAGACTTGTGGATTTCAACTCCCAGAATTCTCTAGCCCCCATAGCCACAAGTCTTAAAATTGCCAAGTCTGGCAGTTTCAGAGCCTCCTCTTGTAATTGATGTAGTATATTGTTACTTAATTGCTATCAGCTGGAATATCTGAAATGTCTTTAGGCACACAAAAAAGCTAATAGCTAAGGTTACATATCGCATTAAACCATTTTTATCTACCATAGGGCTTATTGGGTTCAACACAACACATGGATGGCAAAGCAGAAATGTGGTGTTGTACCATGTTGGGAGAGCATAGTCAGATTGGTCAGGATGTTGCTACTCATTTGTTCATACCTTTTCTGTGGGCAACAGAGTTCTTTTTAACAAAGAAATAAGGAAACAATTCCAAATTTGGGTCAATTTCTTTCACTTTCAGTTGCTAAGAAATCATGTATCAAAAACTCCATTTGTAACATTTAAGCAGAATGCTTAGAAAGCAAAGTAAAGCAAACCAGTCCTGGAATTTTTTTTTTCTTAAAAAGAAACTGGAAAAAATAACAAACTCAATATTTGCAGAGCAAAATGAAATCAAGGGCTTCTTGGCAAAATTGTAACATGGTGAGGAAGATACAAGCAAAACACAAACACACAGAAAAAGGGGCTTGAAGACCCAACAACGAGAGGGGCCAATCTATTGCAAGAGAGGTAATCCCTATCAGCCATCACTCTGCAAGATGGCTAATGGGACCCATAGTCCAAAACATCTCCTATTGTATATAATATGTATGTATATGTATAATTTTATTTTATTTTATTAAATTTTCAGATTTTCTTTAAACAACGAATATTTGGGGGGGGGCAATCTGTTCAATGTCTTGCTCTCTGTTGCAGGAAGAGATGATTCCTATCAACATCCCCACTTCCGAGATGGCTGATGATGGGATTTGTAATCCAAAGCATCCCCAGTATAAGACCAAGACTCCTTCTGATCTCTCAGTCCTCAGATCACCTCTATAAAGAGAATAGAGATAATTTAAAACCTGAGCCTTTGCAGAGGGTGAGGGCGGGATGAAGTAAGCCTCCAACCGAAGAAAAGATAAAGCTACCCCGGACTCCCATGCAAAAGGGGCGATCGCTGGTTGACTGGCGGATGGGATCTGTAGTCCAAAGGGTCCCCGGGTGGGGCGAATCTTGGAGGAGAAGGCCTTACACACGCGCACATATCGCGTGCCTGCCTCCAATCGCCCTCACCTGTGTGGCCGCGGCACACCTGGCCATGATGAGCCGCCTCGCGTGCCGCGCTTCCCGCCGTCTCCATGGCAACCGCTCCGGGAGACGTGTGGGGCCCCCCTGCCGAGGTGAGACAGCTGCACGTGCACCTGTGTGTTCGAGAGACAGCGCGCACCTTTCCCGCCTTCTGACAGCCCACCCCCTGGTCCTTCTGCACATTCATTTCCGCTGTGATTGGGTGCTTTGAAACCCGTGCCTCGGATTGGTTGAGCGGCCTCTGCCCCTCCCCTCCGAGGGGCGGGACAATTTAAAAAGCCGGCGGACTTCTCAGCTGAGGCAAAACAACAAGCGAGCGCGCTGCACAAGCAGTAGACGCCGCTGCGTCTCTTCTTCATCAAAAGAGACGATGCTGCGGGGCGCGGGAGAGCAAAAAGTCTCTCCCAACTGCGCCTCCGCAGCCCAAGACCTCGCGCCTTAGGCCGGAGTGGCCTTTTGCGCTCTGAGGTAATTCTAGCTGAAATCCTTAGACATTGTGGGATACGGAAAGGAGCTAATTAATAGGCTATTCTCGGGAGCAAGGATAGCACCTGTGGTAATTTTAACCACGGCGTTTATTCTTAGGAGTAAAACGCTAATGGTGGCTGAGGTAATGTCTCAAAGGTGTCTTATTTAAAGGACCCCCAATACCACAGCTCACCTATACCTCAGTCCCACCAAGTGGTTTCTCTCAGGGAATAAGGCAGACTTCTGGGTCCTGAATAATTTTAGCCAAGGCTCAAGTTTTTAGTGAAATATTAGTGGAACCTGAGGTAATCTTGGCTGTGTCCTGTTAAAATGACCAAACCACCACAGGTGAATAAATTAAAATTAGCTTAGGAGTAAAGTTCTTTCGAGGTCTGAGGTAATCTTAGCCATGTCCTTGCAAATTAAAAGTAGTGCAAATAAATAAAGATGAAAGTTAACAAAAATTGCTTCAGGTACATGAGTCGACCTTACTTTCTTGAAATAGTCAGCTCTTGAGTCCTGAGGTAATTTTAGCCAGAGATGCTTAGAGTAAAATACTGGTGGAGGTAATCTCCTGTTGAAAGGACTAAACCACAACAACCTAATCAGAATTAAAAATAGTTTTAAAGGTGTAAAATTACCCCAAGAGATGATCTTGCTCTTAGGAATAAAATGAATTCTTAGGACTGAGGTAATTTTAGTCAAGGCTCAAGTTTTTAAAAGAAGCAAAACCTAGAGGACTAACTACAAGTAACTAAACGCAAAAATAACTGAGAAGTTACTTAGGGTCCAGGAGTTGACTTTGCTCTCTGAAATAGTCATTTTTTGGGACCTGGGGTAATTTTATCCAAGACTTAAGTTCTCAGATTAAAATATTAGTGAAACCTGAGGTCATCTCAGCTGAGACTGGTAAAAGAACAAAACAACAACCTAATCAGAATTAAAAATAGCTTTAAAAGTAAAATTACCTCAGCTGATCTTGTTCTCAGGAGTAAAGTCACTTTTTGGGATGTGTAATAATTTTAGTCAAAACTCAAGTTTGTAAAAGAAGCAGAATGTAAAGGACTAACTACTTCAAGTAACTTAAGGCAAAAGTTAAGTCAAATTACATCAGGTCCAGGAGTTGACCTTGTTCTGAGAAATAAAGTCAATTCTTGGGATCTGAGGTAATTCTAGCCAAGGCTCAAGTTCTTAAAGTAAAATATTGGTTGTTAAAAGGACTAAACCACTACCACAAGTCAGATTTAAAAATAATTTTAAAGGTAAAATTACCTCAGGAGCTGACCTTGCTCTTGGGATAAAGTGAATTCCTGGGGCCTGAGGTAATTTTAGTCAAGGCTGGAGTTCTTAAAAACAAATTCCGTGTGTAATCACACTTCGCCAATAAAGAATTCTATATTCCTACCCCCCTTTCATTTTCTAAACTAAAAGAAGCAAAACATGTAGAGGACTAGCTACTTTAGGTAAGGCAAAAATTAACTAAAATTACTTTATCTCCAGGAGCTGACCTTGCTCTCAGGAATAAATTCAGTTCTTGGGACCTGAGGTAATTCTAGCCAAGCTTCAAGTCCTTAAAAGAAGCAAAACATGCAAAGGATTAACTACTTCAAGGAACTAAAGGCAAAATGTAATTAAAATTGCTTCAGGTCCAGGAGCTGACCTGACTTTCTTGCAGGAAGGCAAACTCTCAGGGCCTGAAGCAATTTCAGGGATGCCTTCTTGTTCTTGGAGAGCAAGAGTAACTCCTGGGACTGGAGATCATATCTTTGGGAATAGTGAAAGCCTGTGGTCTGATATTTTCAAGGATACAACATTCCAATTCATTGTATCTTGTTTTCACATGTAGGGTAAAGCACATAAAAGCTCCTTTGTATAATTGCTGAATTGATTTTCTAGTCTGTGAACATCAGGTGTCATTTAGCAATATTGGGCTTTTTATTTCAAAGGCATTCTATATGAAATGAATCAACTGACAAGTATAAGAAGACATCAAAGGTAAGTCAGTTTTATTAATTATCCAGTGCTACATTTAACCAAGAAGCTGAACAGGTACTGTTGGCAACATATGGGCCTTACTAAAGCTTGCTCAAAACTTACGTTCTAGAGGCTTGTAATTTTTGGATTGGCTATTTGTTGTTAATGTCTTTGAAATGTCTTTGATTGGGATATTGTTCACTTCTTGACTGTTGGTCTGATGTTAATCTTGGAGTTCATCTATGCTCATGTGGGAGCTGATCGCTAGTGAGGCAGCATTTTGGTCCTTTTGGCCTCCCCCCCTCCAAAGTTTGAAAACAGATTTATTCTGGCTGTTTGCATAAGGGGTTCTGTCTACTTGTCGTTGGAATTAACTTTCAATAGGCTTATTTTTCCATGAATCATATAAGCTACCTGGTCCCATTGCATCTTTTTAAAATATATTTTTATTGTTTACATATTGGTATTATTGAATACAGTGTAGTTGGACATGGCATTCCAATTGTAGTTAAACAGACGTAAAAACCAAATAACATATATGCAAATTTATATATACTAGTTTTGTACGAAAATTTCTGACCATCATATAGTACATCAATTCCTCTGTCATTCTAATATTCCTCCATCAATAATGCTAACAGTATCTCTTCCCAGGTCACCCTCACCTGATTCTTTTGTCTTCCAACTTTTACCTTGTTTCTAACCATTGATAAAACTTATCCCACATTAAATAGTATTCTGTATTTCCTTTACTCCTTATTTGTAGTGTTAGTCTGTTCCGCGCAGTCTAGAATCTTCCTCATCATTTCATACTATGACAGGGTGTTTTCATTTCTTCTACTTCTGCGTGTATATGATTCTTGCTGCCGTTAAAACATGTAATATTAAATGTATTGTCCATTTATCATAATCCTCTGATGTAATACCTAATAAAAACAATTCTGGTTTAAATCTATATGTTGTTTTCTCATTTTTTCTAACCACATGTGTATTTGCGTCCAATATTTCCTTGCCTTTATATGTATCAGGAAACTGTTTACATTTCCAACAAGTTGGGATCATATTTTTATACATTTTAGATAATCTCACTTTTGGCCTACTTCCTCTTCTCTTATGGACAGACACAGATAGTGTTTATGTTGTATAGTTTTTCTGCCTGGGGTCATTTTGGCCATGGCAATTGGTTCTTAAAACCAGAAAAAGGAACTCAGCAGCCCATTTTAATCCTACAAGTAGCTCTTGGTTGATAAAAGATTTTTTTTGCCTGGTGTAATATTGGCCATGGCAATGGTTCGTAGAGCCAGAAAGAAGAACTGGGCAGCCTATTTTAATGCCGGGAAGGAAACAGAAAGAACGACTGTGCAGCCCATTTTAATGCTGGGAATGGCTGTTCATTGATAATAGATTATATATATAAATTTTGCCTGATGTAATTTTGGCCATGGCAATTGGTTCTTAGAACCAGAAATATGAACTCAGCAGCCCATTTTAATGCCAGGTATGGCTGTTCATTGATAATACATTTTATATATATCGGTATATATTTTGCCTGGCGTACTTTTGGCCATGGCGATGGTTCTTAGAACCAGAAATAAGAACTGAGAAGCCCGTTTTAATGCCAGGTATAGCTGTTCATTGAAAATAGATTTTATATTTCTTGCCTGACGTAATTTTGGCCATGGGGACGGTTCTTGGAACCAGACAGAAGAACTGGGCAGCCATTTTAATGCTAGGAGTGGCTGTTCATTGATAATAGATTTTATATATATTTCTTGCCTGGCGTAATTTTGGCCATGGCGATGGTTCTTAGAACCAGACAGAAGAACTGGGCAGCCCATTTTAATGCCAGATATGGCTGTTCATTGATAATAGATTTTATATATACCGGTATATATTTTACCTGGCGTAATTTTGGCCATGGCGATGATTCTTAGAACCAGAAAAAAGAACTGAGCAGCCATTTTAATACTAGAAGTGGCTGTTCATTGATACTGCATATTTTTTGCCTGGCATAATTTTGGTCATGGCGATGATTCTTAGAACCAGAAAGATGAACTGAGCAGCCATTTTAATGCTAGGTGTGGCTGATCATTGATAATAGAATTTATATATACCGGTATACATTTTGTCTGGCGTAATTTTGGCCATAGCGATGGTTCTTGGAACCAGAAATAAGAACTGAGCAGCCCATTTTAATGTTAGGAATGGCTGTTCATTGATAATAGATTTTGTATATTTATTTCCTGTGGCGTACTTTTGGCTGTGGCGATATTTCTGGGAACCAGAAAGAAGAACTGAGCAGCCCGTTTTAGTATGGCTGTTCATTGATAATAGATTTTATATATATTTTTTGCCTGGCGTAATTTTGGCCATGGCGATGGTTCTTGGAACCAGAAAGAAGACCTGGGCAGCCCATTTTAATGTTAAGTGTGGCTGTTTATTGATAATAGATTATATATATATTTCTTGCCTGGTGTAATTTTGGCCATGGTGATGGTTCTTGGAACCAGAAAGAAGAACTGAGCAGCCCATTTTAATGCTAGGTGTGGCTGTTTATTGATAATAGATTATATATATATTTCTTGCCTGGCATAATTTTGGCCATGGCGATGGTTCTTAGAACCAGAAAGAAGAACTGGGCAGCCTATTTTAATGCCGGGATGGAAACAGAAAGAACGACTGTGCAGCCCATTTTCATGCTGGGAATGGCTGTTCATTGATAAAAGATTATATATATAAATTTTGCCTGGTGTAATTTTGGCCATGTTGATGGTTCTCAGAAGCAGAAAGAAGAACTGAGGAGCCATTTTAATGCTAGGTGTGGCTGATCATTGATAATAGATTATATGTATATATTTCTTGCCTGGTGTAATTTTTGCCATGGTGATGGTTCTCAGAACCAGAAAGAAGAACTGAGCAGCCCATTTTAATGCTAGGTGAGGCTGATCATTGATAATAGAATTTATATATACCGGTATATATTTTTGCTTGGCGTAATTTTGGCCATGGCGATGGTTCTTGGAACCAGAATGAAGAACTGAGCAGCCCATTTTAATGCTAGGTGTGGCTGTTCATTGATAATAAACTTTGTATATATTTCTTGCCTGGCATAATTTTGGCCATGGCGATGGTTCTTAGAAGAAGAACTGAGCAGCCCATTTTAATGCTAGGTGTGGCTGTTGATTGATGACAGATTTTAATAGCTTTCTAGCTTCACAGACTTACCAGTAGGAGAGTAGTGAGTGAAATATCTTATTCCTCAAAAGAGACAACCTTTCCTGGGCATAGTAGTGGAAGACAAAAGAGAAAATAACCACAAACAAGAAACAAGACAGCAATATAATGTCTGCAGCCCAGTTCTTAAGGTCTTAGCCTTCTACACCTTGATGTAATTTTAGTTGAAAATGTTAGAATATGGAGGGGGCAGGGCAGATAATCAATCTCTAATTCATGATCCGTTGTTCTTAGGGAGTAAGCTTTAACTCCTGTGTCTGAGGTAATAGTAACTACAGTGTTGTGTATTATTAGAAGTAAAACTCCAATGGCATCTAAACTAACATTGATATATATATTTAATCTCAAAGGCATGTACTACACTATCTTAGAGGACAGAAGACTCACTTGTCAGTTTGCAGTGTTGATGGTGAATATTGAAGAGGAATGAATGGAAAACATAAATGAAGGTATTTGTCAAGAATGCTACTTCCCCAAGTAAATCAAAGCAGACCTGTAGAAGAATCACCCAAAGCATAAGTCAGTTTCATTAACACACCACACCACACACATTAATTGCTAGGTGGGGCAGGAGATTGGTAATAGATTTTACTTTTGTGGCCTGGCATAATTTTGGCCATGGCAATGGTTGCCCTAGGTGACCTTTTCAGTCCCTGAGGAAGCACTGAGTGTGAATCATACTGGAAGAGTCAATAGTGTTCTGCTAGAAGCTCTTCCAGTCCTTGAGGATCGCTAAGTGAGTCTTGTACTAGAAGGGAATCCTTTTGGATCACCTCCCTCCCTACTTTACACCTTTAGTCTATCAAATTTCACACATGACCAATGATTATCATTCTCAGTGCAGTCCATGAAGCAAGTGAGACATAGGAGATGCACTATTCCTGATACCATATGTGCTCTAAGCAGACACCTTTGCATGGTGGTTGTAATGCCATAGTACTTACTGCTAAAGGTCTTTCGGTCCCTGAGTTATCACTCTGTGAAACTCATACTGAATGAGAAGGCAGCGGATCATTTTACAGACTCATTCAGTCCCTGAGCAGACACATTATGAGACTCACACTGGCAGACCTCTCTGGGGTTGCTCTAGGTTACCCGTTCAGTCCTTGAGTTGGCTCTGAGGGAGAATCACATTGGAGTCTTCAGTGCTCAGCTGGAAGTCTCTCCCAACCTACCTACCTTTATGCATGAGCACAGGTGAGTTTGATGGAGTGCAATTCCTGAGAGAAAGACTGCACTGTTCCTGTGGCCATCTTGACACTAACCAGACACCCTTGTAGGATGGAGGTGATACTTAGGCTGCTACTGGTAGAGGTCTTTTAGTTCCTGAGCTTCCCCTCTGTGAACTTACACTGGATGGCCTCTCTGGGGTTGCGCTGGCTGATATTTTCAGTCCCTGAGTGAAAAGTGAGGGTGAATCACACTGCAAGACACAACAGCACTTAGCTGGAAGCATCTCCCTGTCCCCGAGAATCCCTCAAACTGGAAGAGAATCCATAAGGTTCACCTCATGCCCAACTTCACACATTTAGAAATAATGCCTGTGGTAGCCATGGAACTGAAAATAAAATTGGTGGCACACTGTAATACTAGGTATGGCCATCAATATATTAGTTGAAAATCACAACAGCCATTTTAAATGCAAGCTGAGGCCAGTGCTTGATAAAATAATGTACAATTCTGTTGCCAGACATAATTTAGCCATGGCAATGTTTGTTCTAACAAAACAGAAAACATAAAGAGCCCATTTTAATGGCTGGTGGGGCTGGTGATGGACAATAAATTTTATACTTTTTTTGCCTGGCATAATTTCGGCCATGGCGATGGTTCTTAGAACCAGAAAGAGAACATCAATGGCCCTTTTTAATGATAGGTGAGGCTGTTGATCAATACAAGATTTGATAGGTTTCTAGCTTCACTGACTGAGGGGAGGAACAAGCCAAATGTGATATTCCTGGAAAGAGACAACACTTGCTGGACACAGGAGAGGAAGAAAGAAGAAACGAGAGCAAGAAAATGTCCTCTTAGCCTTTGGCTGTAGTGTGGCCCTGTACACGCTGAGGTAATTTTGGTTGAGTCCCTTATTCTTCAAAGTTTTACAATATGGTGGTGGGATAGATGGCTTTCACTAACTGGGGATCCATTGTTCCTCGGGAGTAAGCTAACACCTCTGTCTGAGGTAATAGTAACCATGGTGGATTCTATATTCTTAGTAATAAAATTACAATGGCAGGTGAAGTAATGTTGATTTTTTATTTTATCTCAAAGGCATGTACTACACCATCTTAGGAGACAAGAGTCAGTAGTCAGTCTGCAGTTGTGATGGTGAAAAGGGAAGAGGAATGGAAAAGAAGAATGAATATGATCTTCATCAAGAATGCAATTTCACCAAGTAAATTGAAAGGGACCTGCAGAAGAATGCCCCAAAGCATACGTCATTTTCATTAGCACACCACACCACACACATTAATGCTAGGTGTGCCCAGTGCCTGAGAATAGATTTTATAGTTTTCTGCCTGGCATACTTTTAGCTATGGCGATGGTTCTTAGAACCAGAAAGAAGATCTCAGCAGCCATAGTTAATGCTAGGTTTGGCTGTTGATTGATAACAGATTTTACAGTTTTTTGCCTGGCATAATTTTGGCCATGGCGATGGTTCTTACAACCAGAAAGAGAACATCAATGGCCCTTTTTAATGCTAGGTGTGGCTGTTTATCAATACAAGATTTGATAGTTTCTAGTTTCACAGACTGAAGGGAGGAACGAGCCAAATGTCTTGTTTCTGGAAAAAGACAACGCTTGCTGGACACAGAGAGGAAGAAAGAAGAGGAAGAGGAATTGAAAAGAAGAATTAAAATGATCTTCATCAACTTTAGCATTTGAATCAAAATGGACATATAAAAGACCCACTCAAACCACATATCAGTTTCATTAACACACTTTTTAATGCTAGTTTTGGCTGGCATTTTGTGAAAGGTTTTATAGTTTTATGGTCTATCGTAATTATAGTCCTGGCAGTCATTCTTAAACAAAAGAAAATCTCTACAGCCCCTTTTTTTGTTATTAAGAACTTTATTAAATTTTCAAGATTCTCAATACATCATATTTATTTATTTATTTATTTATTTGATTTATACCCCGCCCCTCTCCTGGGACTCGGGGCGGCTTACAAGGGCAGAA
>JANHFQ010044213.1:0-11952 GCA_032468035.1 Aparallactus werneri | reverse complement strand
AGAAACAACCCAGCAGGACATTCAAATACAAATATCCTTCATTTCCAAAATAAAAAACCCGGGCAAGGCCGGGTCATTAGCTAGTAGCATAATAAATTGTTTGACAGCTTTGATCAGGATAAAAGTCTGCAAGCTCAGAATGGGTGTATGTGTGTGTGTGTGTAAAACCATGACTCCCTCTCAGCCTATCTTTCATGGGGAAGAGTTGAGGGGCATTGGAAAGTGAGGCAAGGAAACCTTCAGAGAAGGAGTGCGGATTGGTGAGAACTTTCACTTCCCTTAAATTGGGCTGGCTTTGGAAACCAGAGTGGAAGGCCCAAGCTTGTGGTGAGTTGTCGCAGCAGTGAGTTGGCCGGGGCGAGGTACCCCATGCAAGATGGCAGTGACAATTTGTCATAGACTCGAATTCAGATTTTTCTAAAGATATGTAAATTTATTAAGTATGAAAAGTGGTTAATTTTCAGTTGTTACTATTTCGTCACTGGACAAAATAGCAATAATCCAAAACTATTGACTGTAGATAACTCTACTGTCAGCACCTCAGAGATTTAATCCACACTTTTGTTCGGATACAGTTTAACCTACAAAAGAGATTAGGAAGTATAAGTAGATAGGAATTTCTGTGGAATATGTACTAGCATATTTGTGCATAAAGCATTGTACAAAACAGGAAAATAGATGAAAAATATCACTGTTAGTCTATAAAAACAAAGTTGAAATATTCTTGATTATAGAAATATAAGCAGACATACCTGTGAAAGTTTATTACATATTTACATCTTACTAAGAGTAGGAATAGAAAGGAAGAAGTATTACCCCAACCTCAATAAGATTAAATTTTCTTTTTCCAACATTCAAAAATAATAAAACCTTTAGCCTATTTTGAATCTAAGGTTAAACAGAAAAATATTTAGCCATTAGAGGTAGTCCTCGATTTGAACCCAAAATTTGGTCCACCTCCACCATTTCCAGGTGGATTCGGGAAGCCATTTGTCAGGCCTATAAGGCTAGGGCATTTCGCCCCCAGATGGCATCAAGACGCACTCCACCAGAAGTGCCGCCGCCTCCACCTTCTTCAGGTCATGTCCCTCTTTGGAGCAACTCTGCAAGGCGGTCACCTGGAGTTCCCCTCATATGTTCATCCACCATTACAAAGTGGACACTTTCACCTCACAGGACTCCGAATTTGGGCGGAGGGTTCTCAGCACAGTGTTACCCCGGGGCCAGTCATCCCACCCTTGAAACTGCTAGGGTATTCGCCCATTAGCTCCCTGAGGCTGATGTGGAGGCTTCCACTGGAGAATGGAAAAGTTGGTTCCTACCATGAACTTCCATTCTCGGTGGACTCCACATCAGCCTCAGGGCCCCGCCCTGCCTATCCCTGGAGAGAACCCTATTCCTTCCAATCCTGTGTTTACGTGTTTATCTGTCCTTACAAAGCATGTAGTGAGATTCTATTTCAGCTCCTACTGCATGAGCTCTCGAGACACTTGACGTGTACGCACGACGGGCAACGCCAGGGTCCCTTCACCCTGATTCCAGTGACTTCTACATACGGCTAGTCTTTCCTGGGATTCGACACCCTGGCCACGCCAAAAGAGTCTGTCTTTGCCTGCTACGGGGGCGTGGCCCATTAGCTCCCTGAGGCTGACGTGGAGTCCACTGAGAATGGAAGTTCATGGTAGGAACCAACTTTTCCATTTTCCAACATTCAAAAATAATAATAAAACCTTTAGCCTATTTTGAATCTAAGGTTAAACAGAAAAATATTTAGCCATTAGAGGTAGTCCTCTTTTGAACCCAAAATTTGTTGTTAAGTGAGTTTTGCCCCATTGTATGAGCTTTCTTGTCACAGTTGTTAAATGAATCACTGCGGATGATAAGTTAGTAACACAGTTGTTAAGTGACTCTGGCTTTCCCACTGATTTTGCTTGTCAAAAGGTTGCAAAAGATTATCACATGACCTCGGGACACTGCAACAGTAATGGGAATCAGTTGTCAAGCATCTGAATTTTGATGACATGATCATGAGGCTGCTACAAAGGTCGTAAGCATGAAAAATGGTCATAAGTCACTTTTTCAATGCTATTGTAACTTTGAATGGTCACTAAATGAACTATTGTAAATCGAGGACTACCTGTACTCTACTACTTGTAGAAACAAACCCTGCACCTGTGGGAAAAACAATAGGATGGTGATGATTCTATCTATTTGTGAGACCTTACTATATTCCTATTTCATTATTATTTTTTAGAATTTGTCTAGGAAATTTATTGCACATTATTAGCATACTAAGATTAGGAACAAAGGAATAAAGCAGGAAAGGAAAGAAGCAGATTGTTACACATCTTCCAACCATATGGTTGGTTGTTTCTAGCTACCATGTTATTTTTGGTCTGGTAATCTGTTGCTTTTTCAATCCACAATAAATTATTCTTTTATGATTTAATAGTGACAAAGCAGGCAGATTAATCTCTACCAGCTAAGCCTAGGTAGTGTATAGAGCACCAACATAAATTCAAGGGAAAAGAGATTGCTAGGCTTTGTTTAGGCTTCCTATATATTCAAAAGCCCATACTTTGTATTTGAATCTTATACAGGTAATCTTCAATTTATGATGACAATTGAGCCAAAATGTTTGTTGCTAAGAGAGAAATTCGTTAAGTGAGCTTTACCCCATTTTTCAACTTTTCCTTTCACTGTTGTTAAGTGAATCAATGCAGTTGTTAAATTAGTAACCCGGTTGTTAAGTGAATCTGGTTTCCCCATTGACTTTGCTTATCAGAAAGTTGCAAAAGGAGACTACATGACCCATGGACAGTGCGACCATCATAAATGTGAGTCAGTTTTCAAGCATCCAAATGTAAATCATGTGGCCATAGGGATGCTTAAAAGGTCATAAATGTGAAAAATGGTCATAACTCACTTTTTCAGTGCTGTTGTAACTTGGAACAGTCACTAAGTCAGTTGTAAGTTGAGGGCTACCTGTCAAGAAAATTTTACAGATCTTTGAACTGATAGCTGTCAAAAAGACAAAGACTTCAAAAAGTAAGTATTAAAAATATTTAGTTTTATTTACAATAAAAGTTAAAAAAAATAACAAGTCATATAACTATGTATATAAACCCTAGCTATAGGCTTTGGCCTCGGCTAGCTATAATTACCTCAGTAATACGGTCTGGTAGCTACCTCAATAACGCACATGGACCTGGTATCTCTCCTGCAAAGAGGTCTGAGGATAAACGTTACCCCTTTTATACCTTTCAGGGTATCCCCACTTGCTGGGGGGGGGACACATGTCTTTAACCAATGGCTATCAATCCTTCCCCTAGATACAACCTCCATTATCTAACCCAGATACTGGTGATGGCCAATCATCCTACCCTGCAGACAGTGGTCATGATCTTCTAACTTTACCTACCCCAGATACAGGGGCCATATTGGAAAACCACTTTAATACATACCATCTGCCCCAGTTATAGCATCCATCTTGGGCAAATATCTGCCCAGGTATGGGGGCCATTTTGTTGGCCTCTGTATGAACCATGCTCCTCAAATACAGAAGCCATTTTTGTTCCTCAGGCTTCCATTTAAAATTTTTCACTAATGCACCAAAGCAATATTTTCCAACACTACCTGTACTAAATACAAACTACATGATTCAAGGACAAGTTACTCATTAGACAATATGAAAACCCAGTGAAGGAAGGATTTTTTCTCTCCTCCTGTTCAATCCAGAGTTCAACCTCAACACTTCTTCTCTTTGCTAAAACCGGAGAGAATTCTCTTATATGTACAATACCCATAGCAGGCAATCACACATAAATCTAGTACTTGTCTTTATTTATTTATACTCTGCTTTTAGTTCCAGCAGCTTGGCAAAAGGAGCCTCAGTGGTGAGTCCCTGTCTTTGCCGCTACTGAGATGAAGGATGCGAAGGAGGAGCCCTCGGTACTCAGTTTCTGCACAGAAGAGCCATGAGCATTGTTGGTTCACTGCAGGAAGCACCGATCCTTCTTGGCCAGGACCCTGCTAGACGCGAATTGCCTCTGGAAGTCATTTTCTACAAGGATGGAAGGGCAGAAACACGAAGCCGGTTGCTAGAGTGCCTGAAAGCAGCAAAGGCACCAGGTGGAAAGGACAGGGTCGGGATACCACGGAGATGCCCAAAGTGCGGGGCACACATAACTAAAGGCGGAGCACACAGTTGGTACAATGGGGACCACAAGACAGCATATTCGCTTCTCTTCTCGGGCGCATCTTGAGACTGCTTCCAGAGCCTCCCTCTCTTTCTAGAGACTGGATGCTCTCCGTTGCCTAGTGGCCCTTCTTTTTCATTTGGCCTCCTGCTGTGGGGCGCAGCCACTTCCTCCTGGAAATCACGCATCGCCACTTTTCTCTCCCTTTCCTCTTGCTCCATCCCGGCCGCTCGAAAAGATCGCCATCCTTTCCCGCCACTCGTGCTTGTCCGCTTTGTGATCCCCCAGTAGTGAGGTTGCCATCTCCGATGGAGGCATCGCAGTCTCACTCTTGCTCGCTTTGAAGTTTTTGCGGACCAATAGAAACAGACCTGCCCACCAGAAGAAAGCACCCTTCCCTTGCCTCACATCAAACTCTTACAGTTTTAACAAAGACGGCTGGAATGAAAATATACTGGGATGATTGCCCTTAGGAGTGTGTGGAAAGTTGACCCTTTCTGCCCTTAGGAGTGTGTGGAAAGTTGACCCTTTCTCAAAGGTTTGAGGGAAAAACAATTGCAAGAAGGCAAAGTTGATGCCCTAAACAGATGTTTTTTTCCATAAAAAGTTAGGTTAAAGTAAGCAGTCACAAAAATAAAATGTTGGGATCTAGTTTTAGGCAAGCTTCTGAGCTCATCCCTACATATGTGGCCTTGCTCTTTGGAGAGGACCTGCATCTTTCTTGCTCAACCCCATTTAATATGGACTAATGGTTAAAATATTTCTTTCTCAAAAACATGATTCCCAGCCTCTAGAGCAAGAAGTGTTGAGTGTTGTTGGTGTGTGTGTGCGAGCACATGTGCGTATGCAAATAATAATATTTATTATTTTATTTTATTTTATTTGGACTTCTATGCCACCCCTCTCCCGAAGGACTCGGGACGGCGCACAGGCTTAAAAGACAGACAATAAAAAAGCTAAAAATATATTAAACAATGTCCAAATAAATTCAAATTTAAAAGTGGGAGAAAACTATTTAAAATTTAAAAAATTTAAAACATTTTAAAAGGCCAGACGCGCTACTTCAATGTGCTTGATTAAAAAGCCACCTCTTCAGAGCCTGGTGGAAGGATCATAGATCGGGGGCCGTCCACAGCTCCGGCGGCAAGATGTTCCAAAGGGTCGGAGCTCCCACAGAGAAGGCTCTCCTCCTGGGGGTGTCCAGCTGACACTGCCTAGCTGAGGGCACCATAAGGAGGACGACTCTGTGGGAGCGAACTAGACGGTGGGAGGCTATCGGTGGCAGAAGGTGGTCTGGCAGATACTCTGGTCCTAAGCCATGTAGGGCTTTGAATGTCATTACAAGAACCTTGAATTGCACCCGAAAGACCACTCGAAGCCAATGCAGACCATGCAGGAGTGGTGCAACATAACTGTCTGTGCGGCCACATTCTGCACCAGCTGCAGTCTTCGGGTACTCCTCAAAGGCAGCCCCATGGAGAGAGCATTGCAGTAATCCAACCTGGAGGTGTTGAGGGCATGAGTGACTGTGAGTAGGGCATCATGGTCCAAGAAGGGCCACAACTGGCGTACCAGGCAAACCTGGACGAAAGCCCCCCTGACCAACACAGTTATATGGTCTTCAAGACTAAGCCGTGAATCCAGGAGGATACCCAGATTGCGAGCCCTTTCTGAGGGGGTCAACACCCCAGTAATAGAGATTGGCTAAAATGGATAAATCGTGATGCCAGTAACCAAAGCCACTCGGTCTTGTCGGGATTGAGTTTTAGTCTGTTCGTCCCCATCCAGATCTGTACAGCCTCCAGGACATCACATCAAGGGCATCACTGGGGTGGTCCGGGGTGGAGATGAAAAGTTGGGTATTATCAGCATACTGATGATACCACACCCCGAACCGCCGGATGATCTCACCCAACGGCTTCATATAAATGTTGAACAGAAGAGGCGAGAGAACCAACCCCTGAGGCCCCCCCACATAAAAGGGGCCTCGAGGTTGACTTCTGCCCCCGTCAAAATAAATTGCGACTGGTCAGAGAAGTAGGAGGAGAACCACCGTAAAACAGTGCCTCCCACTCCCAACCCCCCCAAACGGCACAATAGGATACCATGGTCGATGGTATCAAAAGCCACTGAGAGGTCAAGAAGGACCAGGACAGAGGAACAGTCCCTGTCCCGGGCATGCCAGAGATCATCAACCAATGCGACCAATGCCGTTTCTGTGCTGTGTCCGGGCCTGAATCCAGACTGAAACGGATCCAGATAATCCGCTTCCTGTAATACAATTAATTTAATAATGGTTATTAGTATTTAGAATTAATTGGTGGGATTGATTTTACTAAGAGTTTTTAAGAATCTAATATTACTGGTAAATACATTATTATAAAGAGGAATTGTGAAATGAGGAGGAAGAAGCATGATACCCCTGTAAAAATTAAGATAAATGATGTAATAAATATTCATTCTCCAGTGAGATCTCCACATTGGGTTTGGGCTAATGGGCCCCACCCATCAATAGGCAAGTCTAAAACACTTGTGGATGGAGCTCCAGAGACCACAGTACTTACTTGCCTCTGCATTAGACAAGTCACACTTCACTTGTCTGAAGCTCATTGGTTTGGTTTTCACTAGTCTTTTGCAGTTTAAAATCTCTGCTTCTCAGGCACCTTAGGGGTTTTTGCCTTTTAACCTTTTGTGCAGCTCTGATTTGTCTGCAGTGAAGGGGGTGGTTTTTCCTCCCCTATCCCCTTCCGTCCTCAGTGATCAGAGCTGCAACGGGTCTGCCTGGGGGGTTTTCTTCCCCTGCCCCCTCTCCCCCCAAGCTAGATGAAGGTAGGCTCATTGAAGCCTCACTACCCCTCAGAGGCCCTGAATTTTGGCCGACGCTGAAAACTTTCAGTTTCGCTTCACAAAGCCTTGGGCTCCATTTTGGAGGCTTCGCTAACCCGTTTCTTTTCGCCGGAGCAACCTTTGCCGCTGAGACGGCAGCACAGGGGCTGGCCTCCCAGGGCCCTTGCTGCCCTCAGAGGCTCGGCATGCTGCAGCCTGGTTGCGTTGTGGCGGGGCTTGCCTTCATCGGCTTGGCATGCGGAGGCCTGATGTGCCGCAGTCGCGGCTTTCATTTCCGCGGCTCGCTGACTCGCGGGCCGCCCTGTCGACACAGTTTTGAATTTTGCGCCTGGCTGGTGCCACCATTTCCCGACCAGGGGAGGGTCCGTGAGCCCAAGCAGGCTTTTCACCTCCCTTTGCCAGCTGGCCCACGGGTGACATGGGCTGCCCATGCCAGTTGCGCTTCTTGCCCGGGCCTGTCTGCCAGGAGGTCTTCTCCTGGAGTTTTCTGTGGCCTTATGATGCTGTGCTTGGGGGAGGGTTGAGGCATGCTCTCACCCGAATACAGGTTTTTCGGGCCTATAAGGTGGATTCCTAGAGGACTGGGATCCCTTAGAGATCCCATGGCTTCCTCGTTGTCTTCCCAGCTGCCCTTGGCCTGCCCTGCACGCACTGTGGCATGGGTCATGGATCATCGAGATTGGGCATCTGGCCTGGCTTGTGCCTGGTTACGGTGCCTCTACTATTACAGGCCTCCTTCTCGCTGTGGACCTGCCACTGGCATTCTTGCCTTTCATTGAGTGGAGGTCCCCACTGGCCATGAGAACTTCTCCTGTGGCCACAGATGGTAGAGATTGCCTGCTGCTACCCATGGCTGCGGGCTTCGCAGTCCAAGGCATCACCCTCTGAATGGGCTTAGCGAGGCTCTTTGGCATCCGGCCTGGCCTTATGCTGGATTACGGCGCCCCCTTGTTCAGGCTCTGCCTGCCCTCGCTCCCACGACTGGTCCTCCTGGGAGGGTCCATGCCAACAGAGGCCCCCACTGGCCCTGGGGGCTGCCTCCCATGGCCCAGCACAGTAGAGGCTTGCCACAGCCACACGGACCTCTGTGGAGTTCCACATTGTACACTTACATGGCTGGTAAGTGTACCATGTGGGTCAAGCTTCAGTTTCCCTCCCACAGAGGTTTCTGGTTAGCCGCTGCTCCTAGCTTGGAACATGCTGGCTCTGCACCACTTGTAATACCGTCCGAACCGGCACCTCTCGACAGGGTGCGGCGTAACTCGGGTGCCTCGTTCTCTGATATCCGCCTTGTTTTTTGTTTTCTTTTGCAGACATGGATCAGTCTCAGGATTCGCTGCCCGACGCCACCCAAGAACCCAGGGCAGCTGTCCCGTGGGAGGATCTAACGGCTTCCATCCAGGATATGGTTCAGGAGGCGGTCTCTTCCTCTCTGGCTGCGGCTATGGTGGACCTCAGGCCCACTGTAACATCACCAGTCCCGCCGCCTGAGCCCTCCCCTTCGGGTTCCAGAGGGGAGTCCAAACGCCCAGCCACAGAAAGCCTGCTAGGGTCCCAGGGCTCCCTTCAGCCAGCCTTCCAAGTGCTCCAAGAGAGCCATGGGTCCACCCACTTCGGTGGTCCTGCCTGAGCTTTCTGAAGGTGAGGTCAAGGAGGAGTGTGGCTCTCTCAACTACTCCAATGTTGATTCGGACGCCTCCTCCTCGGATGAGGAGCAAGAACCGATCAAGCCTTCCACTCACCTGTTTCCTCCCGAAGGTTTCAACAACTGCTCCAAGGGATGCTTTCCATCCTTAATCTGGGCACACTGGAGAAAGTGGTGCCTAACCCGTCCACTTCTGACTTCGACATGGACTCAGTTCTTCCCTCCCATCGGGAAGTTTCTCGGGGGTTTCCCTTTCTGGTCCCCTTTCAGAGGACCATCCGGAGGGAATGGGCTTCTATTCTCCACCCCAGAGAGACCAAGCCCGATGTCCTGCTCTTTATAACATTACTTGGTAGCACGCTGCCTGGTTCACCTCTCTGGCGGTCGACTTTCCTGTGGCAGCCCTCAGTTCCCAGTCTATCCTCCTGCTCGACTCCGGAGTGTTTTTGAAGCACCCAGTCGATAAGCAGATTGAGACTTCAGCTAGGAAGTTTTTAAACACGGCGGTGGGAGCCCTCAGAGCCTCTGTAGGCCTATGAAGTTGTGGTGCCAATGCCTGGCAGAACAGGTGCCGATCCCCAAGCAGGCTGTGATGGAACTGCGTAAGAATGCGGCCTCCTACGTGGCAGATGCCACCGGCGATGCTCTTCAGCTCTCTGACAGGCCTATGGCTTCGACAGTAGCCATTCAACAGACTATGTGGCTCCGCAATTGGGATGTTGATGCTTCGGCTCAAGCAAAACTGATCAACCTGCTCTTCCAGGGAGACAAGCTCTTCAGGGAGGAGTTGTCTCCTTTTGACACAAAAGACAAAGCGAAGGCACTTCCTTCTAGACCTTACGCCAAGCTGTCACTCAGCGCTTGCTCCAGGCATTCCTTTCAGCCCTTTTGGCACACCTCTACCTCCCAGTCACAGCTGTGGTTTAATAGAGACCGCCAACCTTTCTGGCAGCCAAGGAGACAGCATACCAGGCAACGTCAGCAAGCCAGGTCCTTCCCCAAGAGACGTACCACCAAGCCAGAATGACGGTCTCCCTGTAGGGGGATCACTTCCAATTCTTCGCAGAGTGCTGGGAAACTGTTACCTCGGACACTTGGGTTTGAGAGACCATCAGACTCAGCTACGCCCTCGAGCTACGACGTTCCCTGAGACCAAGATTCCTGCAGGTCTCTCGCCCGCGGGACCATGGCAAGCATTGGCTGAATCTTCAGGCAATCCAATACCTTCTTGTGTCACAGCCATCGAGAAGGTTCCCTTCTGCCAACGGGGTCAGGGAATCTACTCCCCGTTTTTCACCATGCCGAAGAAGTCAGGGGAACCTCGCCCGATCCTGGACCTCAAGTGGGTCAACCAACATCTCACATGGCTGATGTTCAAGATGGACACCCTACGTTCCATCCTGGGTCTTCTCCGCAGGGGGGATTTCATGGCTTCCCTGGACCTGGGAGACGCCTATCTCTATGTGCCCATTCGCATCAGCCACTGCCAGTTCTTGCGATTTTGCTACCATGGCAAGCATTTCCAGTTCCGGGTGCTCCCCTTCAGCCTTGCCTCAGTCCCGCAGGTCTTCACCAAGGTGTTGGTGATGGCGATTGCCTCACTCTGGCTTCAGGGAATGATGGCGTATCCTTACTTAGACAGTATCCTGATCAGGGCAGCATCTCTTCCCCTGGCGAGGGAGCATCTTCAGTTGACCGTCTCCTTGGTTCACAGCCTGGGGTTCCTGGTAAACTGGGAGAAGAGCTTTCTCTCTCCCACCCAGTCCATCCTACACCTGGGGGCGGTGATAGACATCTCAGTGGGGATTGTGTTTCTGTCCCCAGCGAGGCAGGAGAAGATCCAGACTCTAGCCATCAGGGGACAAACCTGCCTGCCTGCTAGCCAACAAGCTTCTGGGCATGATGGTGTCGTGTTTCGATATCATCCCCTGGGCGAGGTTCCAGTCAAAGTCAATTCAACTGCTCCTGCTTCCGCTTCAGGAGCACATCGCCAACCGTCTCTCCCGACCTCTGACCCTGGACAAGGATACTTGGGAGGATCTCAATTGGTGGCTCCTCCCCAACAGACTACAGCTTTGCTCTCAGTTCCTGTGGCTGGCTTGCATGATTATCCACACAGACGTGAGCCTCCTGGGCTGGGGAGCCCACCTAGGAGAGCAAGCAGTCCAGGGAAGATGGTCTTAATCGGAAGCCAGACGGAGCATGAACTTTTTGGTGCTCCGTACAGTCCTCCTAGCCATGAGAGCACTGAAACCGCAGGTCTGGGGTCACCACCTGCTGATTTACATGGACAATACCTGTGCGAAGGCCTACCTGAACTGGCAGGGAGGGACGAGATCAAGGCCTCGCCAGCTTCTGGCCTGCTCTATTTTCCTTTGGGCAGAACAATCCTTGATAAGAGCAGAATACATCCCAGGGATGGACAATATCCGAGTGGATTGGCTGAGCAGGAAGAGGGCAGACAATGCAGAGTGGCGCCTGCATTCAGCTATGTTCTGGGATCTCCAGGTTCGGTTCGGGACATTCCTGGTCAATCTCTTTGCTTGTCACCTCAACACCCAGCTTCCCCGGTTCTTCAGCAAGAGCTCCTGCCCGTCGTCCAGGGGAGTCAATGCCCTGCATCACCCCTGGCCTTCCCCCCGACCAAGTTGTTTTTTAATTTATTTATTTATTTAAATTTGTTATGCCGTCCAATCCAAAGGACTCAGGTTCCCTCAGGTCCTCAGGAAGCTGGTCGAGGAAGGGGCAGACGTCGTCCTGATCACCCTGTTCTGGACTTGCTGTCCATGGTTCCCAATGCTCTTGGACCTCGCCACCGATGCACCACATTGTCTTCCGATGCAGGATGATTTGCTGTCCCAGGGCCCGCTCCATCATCCCCAGCTCCAGCTCCTACAGCTCACTGTCTGGAGGTTGAATGGCGCAGGCTTAGGGTGCAGAGCTACTCTGCCCCCATAGTCACCACTTTCCTGGCGAGCCATAGAGCCTCTACCAACTGCATTTACAATTACACTGGAAGGGCCTTAGCTAGATGGTGCTTGATGAGGTCCATTGACTTGGAGCACCTACGGATCCATCAGCTCCTAGGGTTTCTGCAAGCAGGTTTGAACAGGGGGCTCAGCACAGCGACCCTATGACGTCAGGTCTTTGCCATTGCCACAGTGTTGGGTTACCCCAAGGGTCCCTCCCATGTTTCCCACCCCAAGTTTGTTTGTTTGTTTTTTTGTTTATTTATTTATTTATAATTAAAAATTGTATTCA
>JANHFQ010042630.1:0-11998 GCA_032468035.1 Aparallactus werneri | reverse complement strand
TCTGTGTTTTTATGCTACCCTGTAAGCCGCCCCGAGTCTTCGGAGAGGGGCGGGGTATAAATTTGATTAAAATAAAAAAAAATAAATAAATAAGGTTTCTTTTTCTATTTTTCCTACCCTTCCTCACGTCTCTTCCCCCTCTTCCTCCCCACTGTTCTCCTATTTACATTTACATTTTGTATCTTATTTTATCTCATAATAACTCAATTAAAAAAAAGCAAAGCCCTTCCTCACTTATCGGATCCCACCAGCGAGCTTCATTGTCAGCATCAGCAAAGGCGGCGGTTTGCATTTACAGACAAAGAATGATTCTGTGATTTTTATCTGGGTTGCCTGGGCTGTGGGGGTGGCCTTCCTGCTCTCCCCTTTTGTCTTGGCCAGGAGCTTAATTTTTCCTTGCATGCCAAACAGAAAAGGCAGGTAGCTGAATCGCCTTCGCTGATATGAAATAAAATTCTAATAAAAGCTTCTCTGTTCTGGCCGAGGACTCTGCGGTGTATTTCTGTCTTCGGAGGGGAAAATGTTCTTTTGGAAGTCATAAAGGAGATATTGTTATCTAGCTACTATTCAGATACACCAGAGGGGGAAAACAGAACCGCTGAACATCTGAGCCCTGCCCGGCAAGGTAATCTGGCCAACAATTACGCAACGGGAAGGATTAATCTACACCTCATTTGCAGCCGCAGAGTGTTAGTATATACTACACACTGTTTGTCAATATTGCAGCTAATAATCTCCAAATGAGGAGGATTTCCAAGCAACTCTGCTGCATGTTTAGGACTCCGTTTGATTCACACATATATATATTTTTTCCCCTAGCTTGCTTTATTTTAATTGGCCATCCTCCAACTGCCAACTAAATTGGAGGATTGGCAGTTGGTCAGATTGGCAGATTGACAAAAGTTGGAAGGGACCTTGTAGGTCATCTAGTCCAACCCCCTGCCCTAGCAGGATAATTGCCTCTACCTAGGATCGAACTCACAGCCTCCTGAATGAACCTTGACTTACAACCACAACGGAGCCCCAAAAGTGACGTTGCTAAGTGAGAAATGGGTGAAGTTCAGTTTGGCCTCATTTTACGCATTTCCTTGCCGCGTTTGTTAAGTGAATCGTTCCGGTTGTTAAATCAGTCACAGGGTTGTATAAGGGAATCGTGTATCCTCCTTGACTTTGCGTGTCAGAAGGTTGCAAAAGGGGGTCAATCACACGACCCTGGGACACGGCCACCGTCATAAATGTGAATCACTGGTCAAGCCTCCAAAATGTAAATCACGTGACCATGTGGGGATGCTGCAATGGTCATTAAGTGTGAAAAATGGTCATAAGTCACTTTTTTCAGTGCTGTTGTAACTTCGAACGGTCCCTAAGTAAAATGTTGTAAGTCGAGGACTACCTATGTAGATGGTTTATACTCCTTACTGAGAAATGACAGTTTTAACTCTGATGCCATCGGGGTTCAAGTCGTCCTTGAATTACAACCTTTTGTTTAGGGACTGTTTGAAGTTAAAACGGTGCTGAAAAAAGTGACTCCTCACACTTACGACCGTTGCAGCATCCCCACACCTCATTTAGCGACCATTTAAATTTATAACGGCCACTGAAAAAAGCGACAGACCGTTTTTTCAACATACGACCATTCCAGTAGTAACCCCATGATCATGTGATCCAAATTCAGACGCTTGACCACTGCTTCACATTTATGACCGCTGCCGTGTCCCATAATTCTCCTGTTGCGACCTTCGGGATAAGCCAAGTCTGTGAGGAAGCCAGATTCACTTAACAACCGGGGCTCCGAACTCATCCACTGCAGTGATTCACTTAACACCGGAGGCAAGAAGGGTCGTAAAATGGGGCAAAATTTCATCTCACAAATGTCTCGCTTAACAACACACGTTCTGGTTCCCAGTTGTGGTTGTAAGCTGAGGATTCTCTGTATTTGGTATCTGCATTTTTATTTTTGGTCTTTTGCACCAGCAATTGTTAGTTGAGCAAAGCAGGCCACACCTGAGCCCAGCCGTCACTGTTATTCCCCCCAAGTGGCCTGGGTCCTCCAGGCCACCCCTGAGGGGGAAGACAAAGGGGGAGTGACAGGTCAGCCTTATTAGCAGAGGCCCTGCTGAACAGGGGAGCAGATTGGGGACAGCTGGGGCAGAGGACGATCCCACCCCATAAAAACATCAGCCTGCTCAGAGTTACAACAGACTGGCCCTAATGGCATAGAGAGGCTTTCGGCCTACATCAGTATTCTACGTCATGCTGGCTGGGGAATTCTGGGAGTTGAAGTCCCATTCACTTCAGGTTTGGATACCGGAGCCAGTTTGGTCTAGACTAGATAGAGGTTTTAAAAAATCAGGCTAAAAAAAACAGGAGACAGTGAGTTCTAGTACTTCCCAATGCCCCAAGGCACGACTTTACCCAGGCGTTTCGTGCACGGGACAACTACCGGATCGGCCCAACCCGCCCCAACCCCTCCCGTTTCCTCAACTGACGGATGGCTGCAATGCAGCCCCCCCCCACTCCGGTTTCAGGCTCTGGGACCTTGACTGCTGTGCCAGGACAGGAGGAAGACTTTCCTGCTTGGGAGAAAAGGGGGGGGGCAGGGGGGAGGAGGATCCCAAAATGCTTTGTTATTTCAATGTGTCTTGGAGACCAGAATCTTTCTTCTCTTTCTTTTCCTTCTTTCTTCCATTTCCCTTCTTCTTCCCTGCCTGCTTCTCTTCCTTTCTTTCTTTCTGTTGTTCTTTTCATCCCTCCCTCCCTTCTCTTTCTTCTCTCTCCCTGCCTCTAATCCTTTCTTTCTTCCTACCTTTCTTTTCCTTCCTTCATCTTCCCTTTCTTTTCCTCTCTCCCTCCCTCCCTCCTCCCTTCCTTCCTTCCTTCCTTCCCGCTCTTTCTTTTCCTTTTTTCCACTCTTTCCCTCCCTCCCTCCCACCCTGAATGCATGAATGAAAACTGAACTGGCAAATACCAGATAGCCCTTGACTTACAACCACAACTGGAACCAAAATTTCCCTTCCCAAGCAAGAGTCACACCTGACTTTACGCCCTTTTATGCCACGGCTGTCAGGCGAAGGGCTGCAAACCTGGCTCCCCCCCCTGGCTTTGCTGGAGGGAAGCTGGCTGGGATGTCCAGGTGGGTGGTGATCGCATGACGATCACAAACACAGGCTGGTTGCCAATTACCTGCATTTTGATCACAGGACCGTAGGGAAGTGGTGGTCATAAGTGGGAGGACTAATTGTAAGTCACATTTTTCAGTGCCGTCGTGACTTGGAATGTTCCCTAAACAAACAGTTATAAGTGGAGGACTCTCTGTAAAAGATCCGAGCTGGAGCACCCCTTAAGCCTCTCCTCTTCGGGCCTGGATCACAAGCCTCAAGCAAACCCAGATTAAAAGAAAATCCAGTCGGTCCTGTGAAATTTGCACTGCCAAGTTTGGATGTCCTCAACGGACCCACCCAGCTGTGCCAGACAGATTCCAGCTTAATCCCAGGAACTTTTTCGAGGTCCCTTAAAAAGGTATTGCAAAAAAACCATTCCCCTCCTTTCTGGACCCCGAATAAACAGTTTTAACAATCACAAGATTGGAGCCGGTGCCACCACCTTTAAAGCTCAGGAGATCGTTGGCATGAAATTGAAAAGAGATGGATCAACGCATCTGGGAAAGCAATACCAATTTTCCAAGTTCTTTTCTTTATATACCAATCACAAATCTTTCCTAGAGGTGTTCCATCCGGGGTTTTCAAATCCACATTATCTATTGCATCATATAACCCAGTTTTTTTCCAATCTTGGTAACTTTAAAATGTGTGGATTTCAATGCCCCCAAATTTCCAGCCAACGGCAAAATCATTTGGATTCTCAGCCCACACAGCAAAGTCTGCCTAAAACAGTGAAAAGACCAAGGAACAGGATGTGCCCTCAACCGAGCCACCCTCTCCACTACGGGGAGAGACCCTCTGCCATGGGTGGCTGTGCCAGGGAGGAGGGCGAGCTGAAAGCCCTCTGCCCTCCAGACACTTCCACGCCTGGGGCACCCCTGGCGCAGGGACGCAGGTCAGGAGGACGGACTTCTCTCCCTCCTCTTTTGCGCTGGGCGACTCTGTGAGCTCCGCTGAAGGCTGGCGGGAGGCTCGGCGGCAGCACTGGCAGGCTCTCTGCAGGGTTGGAGGCTGTGCCGCAGGCCAAGAGTCACAGGACTGTTGATGCGATGGGTGGTGCTTTCAGATCTCCCAATTCTAATGCTTGCATGAATGGAACATTTCCTACAGCATGCCTGGCCCTTGTGTAAAGGAACAAAATAACGGAAGAAGGCCAGCTCTGGATCCTTTAAAAATGTGACTGCTGAAAGACAACTGTGGGGAACAACAGAAATTTGGCATCCGCCCAGGCTTGCTTCTATTCTGAATGTCCCAGCGGCTTCCTTTGCAGGAACCGCAACCAGACTGGAGTGCCCAGGGACCCCAAGAAAGAAGAGAGACGGCAACTGGAGAGAAAACACCGATTGTCTTGGCTCACTCTGGGGCCAACAAAGACAGCTACGCGGGACGCCTTATGGACCCTGATTCTTTTTTATTAGGACAAGTGGGGGCTTGTGGGGCATTTAAAAAAACTCAAGATCGGCACCCCAGGGCAACGGTTGCGAGCGCCATTCCCTGGACGGGGATCTCCCCCCCCAGCGGATGGAAGCTGCGATCTCGTCCGTTTGCAGTAAGGTCTCCTTTATGTGCTAAAGATGCTTCTTTCCTGCCGCTTTTTCTTGGGTAAAAATGCAAACACCCCCAAATAACTATCAGAGGACAATGTGGATTTTTACCTGAGGAAGGAGCAGAGAGCAAACAATTGCTAAAGTGGCTTCAAAATTGTCTTTGAACCAAAAGCTGACTGCGTGGATGCAGCCACGCACGTGGATAGTGTTCACCAGCTCCAGTCGCTACAAAAAGAATATAACTCTGATTAATGACTTGATTGTGTCTCATCCCATCACAAGTCATTGGCATTTTGCACTCCAGTCATACATCTTGTATACATTTGGTTGATGGAAGTTTTAAAAAAATACTGAGGTCCAGCAGGTACCCCCAAATTTGCCCTACATGCTGGCTTCTACAACACTAAGAAAGCTCGTATGGTGGCCAAGCAAATCTTCATCAGAATATGTGACTAAGTATGTTGGGTAAACCGAGCTGTTTGGGGGCAAAGGGGCCAATTCAGTAACCAGATCAGGCTGCTGTGGGAATCTATCCCATAATTCACCACAGGCTCTTTCCAGAGGACTCCTTGGCTGGCCATTCACACAACTCTCCCAGGCATCTGTTCTCAGCCACTTTCAGCAGGAAGTCCCAGTCTCCTCTTTGGGCTGCAGGACCAGGGCTGCGCACTAAACCCCTGTGGCGCTGGCTAAGATTGCGGCCAAGACCCCAGATACGCTGGCATTCTTGTCTGCAGTCTTGCTCCTAATGATGTTCATCTGAAATTTGCAGATCTTCCCAAATGGGTCTAATCCTGTTTCCTCTTTTCAACTTAGCTGAATGATGGAAAGAAATAAAAGAGAAGGGTGCAGGGTAGTTGATTAGGATAACGCTAAAAAGGCTGAACAGAAGAGGGTCAAATCCAGTATGCTGGCTGGGAACCAAAGTACACACATCTTAAATTTTCCGAGGCTGAAAAATTCGGCTCTAAGGTCTCCTGGGGAGGGGCAGCCAGGCAGCAGCTCACAATCTTGGCCTGCTCTGGTTTAAGCCCCCTCCCTGAGCAGACTGCATGCCCATCGCCTCTGCTTACCAGCCGCCTCATTGAGTGACCATTTGAGGTTTTGATGGGGTTGAAGGAGTAACTGCTCCTTGCACTGACAGCCGCATGGTTGCCATGTGTACCTGGGACAAGCAGAGTCTCTCGGAGAGAAGCTGGCAGTAAAACCAGAAGCCGTGGTCACGCGATGCCTGCGGTGGAGCTGGGTAATGGATTTGCAGGCCCCAACTGGGGTTGCTAAGCGAGGACTATCAGTATTACACGCCCCCAGCTTCCCAAGGCACATGTGCGCATTGTCATGCACCCTCTGTGGGCACCTCATGAGGAAGGGAGCAGGACCCCCAGGATGACGTCACCCAGAAGAGAACCACAGGTGCCTTCAGCGGAAAGTGGCTGGAAAGCATCTCGGAGCCCTCCTGTGTTTCTGCGTATAGAAAAGTCACAAAAGTCTGTAGTGAGGCTGATTTAGGTTAGGAGTTCTTCAACTGACGGTCTCTTTAAAGCCAGTGAAACGTTCGCCTCTTTGGACTTCCCTTGTGAGGTTTATTGGGAACAATGTCAGAAAGGCCAACCCCAGATTTAGCAAGAAGTTTTATTTCTTTCTGTGAATATGCATTTAGTCACTCATGCTGCTCACACCCCATATTTGGAATATTGCGCTTAATAAAAGAGGGATGACATTTTAGTTTTGTATTCGACTATTAACTCTTTAACTGAATTATTTCTGAATGATCTGGGGTGGGGTGGGATGTTAAATGAAAAATTAAGCAGATTTATTTATTTTATTTATTGAATGTTGTCCCTCTTTTACTAGTTTTATAAGTAACTCAAGGCAGTGAGCATACAACACTCCTGTGTTCCCCACAATAACAACCCTGTGAGGCAGCCTGGGCTGCGAGAGAGGAGGACTGGCCCAGCGTCACCTAACCACCATTCATGCCTAAAGCGGGAGCAGAACTCATCACCTCCTGGTTTCTGGGCCAGCACTTTCTAAACAAGGCCAAGGGATATGGGACGAAGTATTCCTTGGCGGGGGGAGTGAGACCCATTCTGCAGGGGGTGGGCTGCTCAGAAGACCTGCCCACCCCTCAGACTTTGGGGTCACCAGCCACAGAAGCTGCTGCCAGAAAACCTCAGCCGTTGTCCCACGGCAAGGCAGCTCTCCTCCATGGAGGTTCAGCAGCAACCCTCCCCAAAGCAGCAACCCTCCCCAAAGCGCCTGTTTGCTTGTTCGTTTGTTTATATACAACACACTTCTTAGCCACTCATCTCCCTTCCTGCCCGCTGCTGTCTGGCATTCAACTCAGCCTGGTGAATTTCAGTTTGTTACCTCTTGATTTAGTGTCCGGTATCCACACAGGGTGTTAACGACTTCTCCTGGCGCCTGGGAAGAGAAGAAGGAGAAGAGTGGCCAACAGCAGCACGTGGGAGGAAGTCCAGGGGGTTAGGTTTAAGACACCGGGAAGAGGGGGGAAAGGAAAGCTGGCCATTTGGGTTGTTCTCGCACGGAAAAACTGCGCCGCTACTTTCTGGCTGACTGAAGCTGAGGGGAACTGAGACCACCCGCCTGTTTCCAGATGGCGGAGGCCGTTCTAGTGGTCCTTACTTTTGGGATGAAACTCTTCACAATGGGAACTCTGCTTATTGCAAAAGGTTTTTCATCTACACTTTCCAATCAGGTTTCTTACTATTAAGCCTCAGAGAAGGTCTTTTGCTCCACAGAAATGCCATTTCCAAATCTATTTTACAAAATGAAATCTGCTTTTTAAATATTTAATGGAAATGCTAATCTATATGTTGTCACATCTCTCATACTGCTATCATACACTGCTATTCATAACTAAATTAGCAATGTATCCATTTTCAAAAAAGGGAAATAAGCGCAGGTTTCATTTTTCTCAAAACACAGCCAGAGCTGGGCAGATTAGCATTTTCAATTTGACAAAAGATGCATTTTGGGATTGTGCTTTGGTGGGTTAGGAATATGTTGCCTCATTTTGCAGATGCTTCTCTTGCAAGCCTTATGGGGGAGGGGGCTCCAAAGGTTCAAGCAAGCAGGAGGAGGAGTTGTGAGCACCTAGAAACGAACAAGGTAACTACTAGAAGCCATCTAATATGGCCAGTCTAAAGAAAAGGAGAATTGGGGGGGGGGCATGATAGTAGTATTCCAGTATTTGAAGGGGGGGCTGCCACAAAGAAGAAGGGGTCACTTTGTTTTGCAAAGCACCAGAATACAAGAAACAATGGATGGAAACTATTCAAGGACCGAAGCACCCTGGAATTAAGGAGACACTTCCCAGCAGTGAGGATGAGTGGAACAGTTTGAAGTTGTGGGTGCTGGAGATTTTAAAGAAGAGACTGGACAGCCTCTGAAACGGCATAGGATCTCCGGCTTGAGCAGGCGGCTGGACTGGGAGACCTCCAGGGTTCCTTCCAGCTCTATTCTGATTTTGATTCTGACTTCAGTAAGACATTTGACAAAGTAGACCACAGCCAACCTCTTGTGGAGCAATCTGGTCATGGATTCTTGACCATTCTTGGCCATCAAGAATCCATGACCGCGTTTTTCCATAGCACATCTGACTTAACCAAACACACAAAGATCGAAACACCCAGGATTATGGATCTCATAAACCTCTGCTTAACTACAGGCTTCCAATCTGATGGACATATTTACCAACAAATTAAAGGGTTCATCATGCAACATCTAAAAGCCGTAACACTTCCACAAATGCAAGCGGAAATATGGATCAAGTATGTAGATGACATCTTCACCATAAGGAAAAAGGACCAATTACAGGACACCCATAGAACTATCAATAACATTTTTAAAGGGATCCAGTTTACTATGAAGGAAGAAAACAACTCGCTGCCCTTCCTGGACATCCTGATCAGCAGAGACCACAATGGCGAACTAGAAACGCAAGTCTACAGAAAACCCACCGGTACAAACCAGGGGCGCCAAAGCAACAGCCCAACTTCCCACAAGAGAAGCTGCGTAAGGACTTCATTCGGATGAGCCCAAATACGCTGCAGCAACTGGAACAGCAGAAAAAGGAAATGGAGCCCCATGCAACCTGTTCCAGCAAAATGGATACCCACTCAAATGTATCAGAAAGTCCCTGACCCAATACAGCACAAACCCTAAGAGGAATTACATCAAGAGTATCTCGGAAACCACCAACAGACTCCTACAACCACATGGGATCAGCGTAGCACAGAAGCCAACTAAAGCCCCTCAAAACACCCTCACCTAAGCAGACCGAAAGACCCAACAGAAGAAAAAACGGCAATATTTTAGAAGTTCACAGACATGGCACCCCTTCTCCCCTCATCTCTGTAGCACCCCTTCAAGGGAAGTACCCTGCCACCCCTATTTCGTCTCTTCGCTAAGCTCTTAACTGTTCATCCTACAGTTTAGCCTCCAGCCTTCGAATCGTCCCTGTGGCCCTTCTCGGCACTCTTTCTAGAATTTCAGCATCTTTTTGTGTGTCACAGTGTCCAGAACTGGAGTCAGTTTTCCCTCACTGGTGCAGTGCACAGCAACGCTATCATTTCCCCTGATCCTGATGCTACTTCTCTGTTGATGCAGCCTAGGACTGCACTGGCTCTTTTTTTAGCCAGCTGCAGCACAAATAAGCGCCTTCTTTTGCAGGATTCAAAATCCAGCCTTCTCTAACCTGGGCACCTTACAGATCTATGACCTTCAACTCTTTAAACTGTTCCAGGAAAAGCGGAACTTCACGTCTATGGATGGGGCGCTCGGAGCCTGCAGTAACTCAAGCTGAGGTGTGGCTTGAAAAGAAGCATGTCACAAAACCGCAGGCCATTTGACCCGAAGGCGACTGTGGCCCTGCCATGAAACAGTCCAAGGGGAGAGCCGTGCAAGGCGCATCAAGGCACCCTCCCCTCTGGAAGACCCCTCCGCAAGCCTTTTCCCCCTCACCTTCCTGAGGCAGCAGGTGTAGGGCACTCCACAGGCCAGAGGGCCACTGCCGTTGCAGGAGTGGTATGGATTCACACGCCAGTCCCTGAATTCATCACCTCCACAGCAGGAAAACTACAAGACAAAGAGAAGAGCTTAATGCAGGGCTTCATCTTTCAATCATTAAAAGTAAAACGAGAAGGCAATTCCAGAAGTCCCAGAACAGAGGCCTTTAGTCTCCAAAGAGACCATTTAGCTGGAGAGATCCATGGCCGCTTTGCAAAGCAGAAGGGAAACATGTGCTGTAGCCACGGCTGCTTTGCCCAGGGAAACAGGGAACCACGGTGTAGAAATAATTGCAGACACGGGACGCAGAGTTGCAAGTTTTCAAAAGAGCCAGAAGGAGAGAGAAAGTAAAAAAGCCCCCTCTTTTTATTAGCTCAAAGCTCCAATCCACGTTTAGATCACATCATTCTGTTACAGGTGAGACAAGAAGAGTCCCCCAACGTTGTTTCAGGATGTTCACCTTCTCCTCAGTAAGAGCAGAGGGAGGGAGTTTTGCTCTCAGCCTCCTCCCTGCATCTACAAAGCAGGCAGTGAGAACGGAGATGGACATCTGCCTTGCTGGCTAGTAAAACGAGATCCTCCACTTCCTCAGCAGATAACACCTTCAGGGGGGACTTGAAACTGCTGCTGAAGGGCAGCTAGAAACTTAAACAAGGAAATACAAGGCATAAAGCAACGTAGCTGGGTCACCTGCAGGTCATAAAACACTCAATAGCCCAAGATGGAGTCAAAGGGTGCTTCAACTCACATAGGAACCAAAGTGTGAGAAATCTGCAGGCAACACACCCTAAACACATTCCTTCACCACGGCCATCTCTGCTGAACAGCCAGTGCGTCCTTCTCTTCTACAAATGTCCGGGCTGCTCCCCGGGGTCCTTCTAATGGATCAAGGCTCAGTGAGTGGACCGGGATCTTCCAACGGCTGAACCTTTCAGGTTTTCCTGCTGAAATAGACAGAAATGGAAGCCACTTCCAACAGGATCGTCAGGAGACAGGAATGAATTCGCCTGAGGCCAGAGCGGTCCAGCTGAGATTGTAGCAAGACCACCCAAAAGTCCCCTCCCTCTGGGAGTGGGGGGGAAATTGCGAAGTGGCAGTATACACCTGAACGGCTGCAGCGATTCCTATTGAACCCGTGGCACAAGGTGAGCCTTTGTTAATTAATTCCTGTTCAAACCCAAACTCCCCTGCTGTCAAATAGGGAACAGCTCTGACAACAGTTTTCTTCAAAAAAGCCACAACAGAGATAAAAACCCAGACAATGAGAAAAGCAGGCTGGACTGAGAAAGGACACGTTCTACCCATCTGTGTCTCTGCAGAGGAGGAGTCAAATTCTCAGGTTTTGTCACCCAGCAACTTATTAGATTGGGAAAGTGAGGGACTTACATTTGGCAAGGAAAGAAGGCAGTTTGGGACCAGGGGGGGGGGGAACAGGAAACCCCTCCAGTGAAACTGAGCTGGAGCTGCTGGCTAAAAGCTGATAGTTACAGCTCAGGCCGTGACCTCAATCCGTGGCCAGTTGCCAGCAGTTCCTGAGAAGTATGATGACCAGAGAAGCTGGTCACATAAAGGCCGGCCTTCTGGCACCACTCAGGTCCAGTCATGTAAGGACATTCAGGTGGAAAAAAACTGGAAATTTTGCTGGAAAATTACAAACTTGGCAGAGGAAGCCGAGAGACCTATGCATCAAAAATTTTTAGAGACGACAGAATGGTGTGATGAACTGGATTTGCTTAAGAAAAATTATGGACTTTTTCAACAACAAATATTCTGGAATGAAATGCAATTATATGGAAAGACCTTAGATATAATTTTAAGGAGAAGTTTTATTATTAAGAATCAATTGAGGATACTTGATCCTGGACACTCCAGAGACAATGATGATCGTGATGGTTAAGGCTGAAATGGAAACTGAAGCCACTGCAGACTTTCTGTGAGTAAAACACATTAATGGATTGTTAACTGAGGTTTTGAAGTAAGTTTCTGTTGTTGGGCTTATCTAGTAACTCTTTCTTTTTACAGTAGATAAGTGATTAGTCAAATTGTTTGGTAAATAGAGTAGTAGAAGCTTACCATGTATACTCGAGTATAAGTCGAGTTTTTCAGTCCCCAAAATGGGCTGAAAAAGTCACCCTCGACTTATACACGAGTCAACTGATTTTTGGGGGCCTAAAGTGATGCCCTTTAATGGCAGAAAGTGAAGAGGAACTGAAGAGCCTCCTGATGCGGGTGAAGGAGGAGAGTGCAAAAGTTGGTTTG
>JANHFQ010038088.1:0-12107 GCA_032468035.1 Aparallactus werneri | reverse complement strand
AAGGATTATAATACATCATTAGTTTGTGTTTTATTACCATTTCAATGTATAGATGACAATTAGCATCACTTGTAAGCTGCTCCGAGTCCCCGGAAAGGGGCGGGATACAAATGTAATCAATAAATCAATAAATAAATAAATTTGGCCTGTACATACTCACCACTATTGATTTTATCCCATTAAGTTCTATTTCCACTGCTATAAATAAATTTACATGATCATCTGCTATAAGTAGCTTAGGTTTAAATTAGGGTTTTATATATAAAACAACTCCATTAATCTTTTTCACACCAGCTGATAAATAATTCCTCTCCTAATCATTTATCAAATATTTCTAGGTTTTTTTCTTAATATGTGTTACTTGAAGACAAACTATATACAAATTAAGTTTCCTTGAATAATGAAATACTTTTTTACACTTAGATGGAGCATTTGCTTACGAGCTCATCAATCTTGGCTTCCAGCTTTAACTTGGACATTTTGAATCTGCTCTTGCATTTTTTATGAGTATTCATCCATGAATGGCTTTATAAAAGTTCTATATCTCCTAATAATTTCTCTGTCTTCTTTCTTGTAGACATCCTTGGTTTTAGAACTGATTTTTAAAAAATTATAAGTTACAGATTTGTAGGTTTGAAGCCTATATTTCACTGGGTTTTAAAGGACTAAGAGTATATTCTTAAAATGAAACAGCAATATCATGGACTTTTGGCTCCCTCTTGTGGTGAATCAACACTATTATCTAAAAAAGCACCAAACAGAAGTGGGAGGAAATGATCAGTTTTACAGCATGTGACCACAAATATCCAATCAAGAGTTCTTAAAATTAAAAGTTCAACTCCCCCACACAGCAGTCCCCGCACTTCATACAAAAAAATAATAATTCTTGTTTAGCCTCCAAAAGCCAAATTTATTGAGTCAGCTAAAAATATAACATTCACTGAAAAACTTTAGACTAAAAATTACAAAAATAGATCTAGAGATAGATTCCACAGGTTTAGTCTCAGATTGTCGGCTATCTCAGCTCGACCCTCTCACCATCTTTAATCACAAAATCTCAAAAAATGATGGAAAATCCACAAAAAAAGGAAACAGCAGGTTGCCGCAATAGAATGCTTCTTTCAGCATGAAAGGTAAATATGCAAAAAGAACCCTAGTGTCTAAGAAGCAGTGGCATCTTTTATTGTCTGTTAGAATGGCTGATAACTTCCACAGTGAACTTGCTTGGTTGCACCATCCCAGACAGGGACTCACCTGATTATTTCTTCTTTTTTTAAAGATGTAGTATGAGGGCACCCAGCTTCCCAGAAGAGCAAAGGGGTTGATTTCAAAGGCCCCACCTTATCCTGGGGGGAGGGGTTCTTCTGGGTTAGAAAACACTCTAAACCTTAAATTGTGAAGAGTCTGCAGAGGAGCTAAAAGTTCCCTTTATGTCATAGGTGAGGATCCCACTGGAATAGCTCTTTTCCAGTCATCTGGTAGTTCCCCGGTGCTCCAGACTGACTTTTGTGTTTGCAGATTCTGGCTATCTGCTGATATTGTGTCCTTCTTTCCATTTTCTGTACTTGTCCTTTTTGTCTTTCAATTTATCAGAGAGATCTTTGTGCAGCCAGCTGGTTTCTTCTTAGATTACTTGTTTTTCTTTTTCAGTGGTATTGTGCTGACCTGGGGTTTTATGATCATATTTTTCAGTTTCCCAAATTTCTTCAGTTTTCCCCTTTAGAATTTTCATCCAAGGTATCTTTCCCAAGTTATCTCTGAGTTTGTTAAAATCAGCTCTTTTAAAACCTAGGACGTATTACGTTCTATTGCTTGTGTTTGCGTTGTATTGAATTCTAATATGACATGGTCTCACCCAAGGTTCCTGTGGTTTCAACTCCCTCTATCACTTCTTTGTTTAAATCTTATGATTTAAGTCCAGTATGGCTGTCCCTTTAGTTCCATTTACCTTTTGGACAACAAAGTTGTCAGCTAGATTGGTCACGAACCTAGTTTGTATTCTTCTATCAATATTTTCCAGTCATGGGTTTTGTCCCATCAGGTTTCTGTAATTCTTCATGTATTCTGTAATACCTTCATGTATTAATAGTTCAGGTTCACCCTATTTGTTCCTCAAACTTTGTGCATTTGTATATAGGCACTTCAGGTCTTTATGGTACTTTATGGGACAAAGAATTCTGGGTATGTGTTGGTAGCAATCCAGCCAGCACACAAACAAATAATTCAGCAGGAGTCATTATATAGAAGAACCCTCTTTATATACAATAATATAAAGCATGATGCATGTATACAATACCCATGCAGCTCTTGCAACATGGTAGAGAGAAGAAGTAGTACTAAGTACACGAACAAGCACTAGAACTCTCAAGCAAAGACAAAATTAACACTTTTATACACAGAACAGTTAAGCTAAGCCACACCCAGTCTCCAAGCTGTCTCAGTCACCAAACAGTCCTCATTGCCTGACTTGTTGCCATACCTATTCCAGTTCATGAATCCTTATACACTGACACTCCTCTTTTTATGACTGGAAGAGACATAAAATCAAATAACTTAATATTCTTCCCATGGTGCACTCCACCCAATGGCTTGGTCATTATATCTGCCAGACTGAAGAATAGTGAAGCAAGCTAATTAATTTACATTTGAATTTACATTAAATTTTTAATTTTTTTTTAAAAAACTGACCACCTAACCGTGCTTACTAAGCCATGCCCACTAAGCCACGCCCACTAAGCCACACCCACAGAACCGGCTGGTAAAAAATTTGAAACCCACCCCTGCTCTGGGCCCATAACCTGTCACAGTTTGTAGCAATCCAGCCAGCACATAAACAAATAATTCAGCAGGAGTCATTATATAGAAGAAACTTGTTTATATACAATAATATAAAACATGAAGCATGTATATAATACCCATGCAGCTCTTGCAATGTGGTAGAGAGTAGTACACAAACAAGTACTACAACTCTCAAGCAAAGACAAAATGAACTCTTTTATACACAGAACAGTTAAGCCAGGGGTCCTCAAACTTTTTAAACAGAAGGCCGATTCATGATCCCTCAGGCTGCTGGGGGGCCAGACTGGGTGGGTGGGCGTGGCTAGGTTACCACATGACTGGGTGGGCATGGTCAATTTGGTGGCATGGCCAAAAATAAAAAAAATCAAAAAATTAAAAACCAAACATTTTTGGGCCCTACCACTCACCTGCATTCTATAGCTACCTTTATTTGCTCTGTTTGCAGCACAGCTGATTGGCAGGGGAAGCCCGCCTCAGCTGTTTTTCCACCTAGGGGCTTCTGCAGGAAGTTTATTTGTGCTGCAAACAGAGTGAATAAAGGTAGCTATAGAGTGCTGAGAGGGGTGGAAGGGCCCATCAGCAAAAAATTATTTTTTTCAAAAACTGGCTGTGGGCCGGGTAGATTGAGTCAGCGGGCCGTATCTGGCCCGCGGGCCTTAGTTTGAGGATCCCTGAGTTAAGCTAAGCCACACCCCGGCTCCAAGCTGTCTCAGTCACCAAACAGTCCCCATTGGCTGACTTGTTGCCATGCCTATTCCAGTTCATGATTCCTTATACACTGACGTTTCCTATGTCTCCTATTTTTATTTGAGTTTTTCTTTCTTTCCAATCCCTCCTTACCTCATTATTTGACTTGTTTTGTAGAGGGTTTTGCTTGGAATTAGCTCCTGGATATTGATCACCCTCCCCTCTGAATTTTAGTTTGAAGCCCTCCTGATAAGTTCAGCCAGTCATTTCCCAAAAACATTCTTCCCAGTCTTTGTGAGGTGCAGTCCCTCCCTCGCCATGGAGGTAGAGCAGATCATAGTCCAGGAATCCAAAGTTTTTTGGGTGACACCAACCCTTTAGCCAGTGGTTCACTTCTAGAATCCTTTGTTCTCTTACCTGATGTTGACCTTTTGTGGGCAGTACAAATGAAAAAAAAAAAACTTTTGGACCTAACCCTTTAACTTTCTTGCCTACCTGTTTGTAATCACTCAATATTGTTTTCAAGTCCTTTTTGTGTCATTTGTCCCTATCTGTAGTAGTAGAAAAGGGTAGTAATCTGTAATTTGTAATTTGGCTAGGTTCTCAGCCATATCTTTGGTTTTTGCTCCAAGGAGACAGCATACTTCCCTGGATTGTATGTCCGGGCTGCAGATGACTGGTTCTGTTCCTTTGAGGATGGAATCTCCTATCACCAAAACTCACCTTCCTTTTTTAGGGGGTGCAGACTGGGGGGCTTTTCTGTTTATCTCAGGTGAGTTTGTTGATGTGAGAACCCAAAATGCTGGGGGCATATATACATATAGGCTGATTCTGTAAATCCTTCGGGAGTTGGGCGGCATAAAAATGTGAATAATTTTTTTTTTAATTAATACTTTTTTAGGGATATTTGATGATGACTCTTTTCTAGGTGTTTGGATGATTTCTTTGAGGAGGAAGTTGTGGGTCTGAGTATTTTCAACTAGGGAGATAAATTGGTTGCTCAGTTTTAATGCTGCTGTTTCTGATTGGGTTAAATTGGGCAGCAGGGGTTTGTTAGATGGGTGCTGCTTCTTTCTTTTATTATTGTGTTTCCTTCTATGTGTGACATACGTCCATAGTCAAGGGTTTATCAGCAGAGTCAAATCCTCTGGGAGTTATTTGTTCATTATTTGGTTCAATTTGGGCATAACTTTCTTGTGTAGGTTGGAGTTTGGCTAGAACTGCCTCTGATCCCTTACTTTTCCTCTAGTACAGGGGTGTCAAACTCTATTTCATTGAGGGCTGCATCAGGGCTGTGGTTGACCTCAGGGGGAGGGGGCATGGCTGACTGGGTGGGTGTAGCTGACTAGGTGGGCGTGGCCAGCTTGACACCACTCCCCAAACTGCTGGCATGTTTCCTCTTTGCATTGAGTAGACCAGGCCGAAACCATGTTGGCCTAATTGGGTAGACTGGGCTGAAGGAAGATGAGTAGACTAGGCCAAAGCTATACAGATAGATTGGGACAGCCTTGTGGGCTGGATCCAACCACATTGCAGGCCAGATGTGGCCCGCGGGCCTTGAGTTTGACACCCCTGTTCTAGTTGTTCACATAGTTTACATTTAATACCTGTATAATTTGGGTGTTCTTTGGGCATAAGCACATACATGGAACATACATTGCAAAACACAGTAGTATCAGTCATGAGTCATCAGTTTCATGAGTTTGTTTCTTTTTGCTGGTTCTTTTAGGGGTAAAACCTTTTCTCTTTTTTTTCCTAACCTTTTTTCTGCCTTTTTGTGCTTGTTTTTCTACCTTGTTGTTTATTTAACTTGCTTATTGTTATGTTAGTTTGATTTATCCTTTTCTTCCCTATATTTTAAAGAGTTTTTGAGCTCCAGTTCCTCCCTATCTTATTAAGATTTGTCTTATGTATTTGATTGATCTTTATTAATCCTATTCTTCCTTAGTTTCTAATTTTCCATTCTTGTCATTATTTGCCTATTTGTCCTTTATTCTGTCCTGTATATATTTTTATTCCCTACCGGGTCTTCCCTCCCTGCCTATCGGAACCTTAGGCTTAATTTGTTGCCTTCACTTCCATCATTTGCTGCTCTGGCCTCTTGTTGTTTTGTCTGCCGGTTCACTTCTGTCCTTTGGTGCTCAGGTCTTTTTGCCTCATCCCTGCTCTGTTCACCTCTCTTGGTCTGCCGTTCAGCTTTCCTGTCACTCAACATTGCTCCCTGGTCTGCCCCTCTCAGTCCTCCACACAGTTCCATTGTTGCTTTCTCCGTTGCTCTTTGCACTGCTCTCAGTGCTCAGCTCACACTATGCTGCCCTGTACTGCTATTGGCTCTCCTTTCTGTTGCGCTGCTGCTGGTTTTTGCTCCGCAGCCACGTGGCTCCCGTTTGCTTGTCTGTCATGCCAGGACAGTGCTTACCAACAAACAGGGCTGTCTGGATGGTCCCCAGCAAGTTCTCTCTTTCCTCTCTTCTCTTACCTCCTCTTTGCTCCTCTCTCTCAATGGCTTGCCTCTTTGTTCTCTGCTGGTTGTTGTGCTTCCCTTGGTCTGCTGATCCCACAGTTAATTTTCATCCTTGCTCCACAGCTGGTCCCACTCACTCACTGGTTCGCCTCTTTATTCTCCATCAGATGGTTTTGCTGCGCACAACCATTACAGTTACAATTAACAGAGGGACTTGCACTTTTATCTGCCTTCTTTGTTTAGAATCAGAATCAGAATAGAACTGGAAGGGACCTTGGAGGTCTTCTAGTCCAGTACCCTGCTCAAGCAGGAGATCCTATATCATTTCAGACAAGTGACTGTCCAGTTTCTTCTTAAAAACCTCGAGTTTTTTAAACAAACCCACAATGTTTGAAGGCAAGCTGTTCCACTGGCTAATTGTTCTCGCTGTTAGGAAGTTTCTCCTTAATTCCAGCTTGCCTTGATTAGTTTCTATCCATTGTTTCTTGTCCTGCTGTCTGGTGTTTTGGAAAATAAATTGACCCCCTCCTCTTTGAGGCAGCCTCTCAAATACTGGAATACTGCTATTTTAAGCAATCCTTCTTTTCGGTAGACTAGCCAAACCCAAATCCTGCAACCATTCTTCGTATGTTTTAATTTCCCAGTCTTTAATCATTTTAGTTGCTCTTCTTTGTACTTTTTTGAAAGTCTAAATGTCTTTTTGTAACGTGGTGACCAAAATTGGATGCAATATTCCAGGTGTGGTCTTACTAAGGCTTTATAAAGTGGTACTAATATTTCATGAGATTTTGATTATATGCCTCTGTTTATACCACCAAGGATTGTATTAGTTTTTTCAGCTGTTGTCATATACTACTGGCTCATGTTTAAGTGATCGTCCACTAGGACTTCCACGGTCCCTCTTATAGTTACTGTTTTTGAGCCAGGTTTTACCTAATCTGTACTTATACGTTTGATTTTTCCTGCCCAGGTATAAAACTTGCTTTTCTCCACATTAAATTTTATGTAGTTAGATAAGGCCCATTGTTCAGGTTTGTCAAGATCTTTTTGGATCCTGAGCTTGTCTTCTATTTATGAAGATATTGTACTGGGCCTAAGAGAGAACCTTATGGTACCCCATTGCTTACTTCCCTCCATTTAGATGTAGTACCATTAAGGACTACTAGTTGAGTATGGTTTGTCAGCCAGTTAAAATCCATCTGGTGGTGATGCTGTCTATCCCACATTTTTCTAGCTTACCAAAAGTAGGTTGTGGTCTCTTTTGTCAAATGCCTTACTGAAGTTTAAATATACTATGTCCACAGCATTTTGCTGATCTACTAATTTAGTCATTTGTCAAACAATGAAATAAGATTGGTTTGGCATGATCTGTTTTCAATAAACCTGTGCTATCTTCTAGTTATAACTTTATTTGTTTCTAGATGTTCACAGATTTTTGATTATTTTTTGCAGTATTTTTGTATGTTTCTATATAGCCAAGGTGTCAAACTCAAGGTCCACAAGCCAGATCTGGCCCACAGGCTGCTTAGATCTGGCCCACGGGGCTGGGCTGGAAATAGGACTGGACTGTGGTACCTTTGCTAGCACCCTGGACGACCTACTACAGCAGTCTGCCAGCCAAAATGGGCCATAAGGGTCTCCAAAGGCCTCCCCCAGCCCGTTGCTGGCTGAAATGGAGCCTCCATGGGCCACATCCGGTCCATTGAGGCTCCATTTAGGCCTCTGGAGGCCTTCCCCAGCCTGTTACAGGCCAAAGTGGAGCCTCTGGAGGCCTCCCCAGGCCTTTACAGACCGAAATTAACTAACTAACTAACTAACTAATTAATTAATTAATTAATTAATCAATTGGATTTATATGCTGCCCAACTCCCTGGGAACTCCGGGTGGCTCACAATGTTCGATCCAACATCAAATAATCAGTAAAAACAGTACAAAAGTTAAGATGTATGATAAAAGTAGTACAAAAGTTAAAATTTACAATGTAATATAAAATATAAAAACTACCAATCACACATCTATCACACATCCATACTGGAGGATCAATGGTCCCAAGCCCGCTGGCACAGCCAGGTCTTCAAGGCTTGGTAGAAGGGTAACAGGTCCAGGATGGTCTGGAGTCCCAGGGGAAGCCGATTCCAGAAAGTTGGCACTGCCACAGAGAAGGCTCTCCCATGTGGACCTGCCAGCCAGCATTGCTCGGCTGATGGGACCAGAAGGAGGCCAACTCTGTGGGACCGAACAGGACGCTGGGAGGCATGTGGTAGATACCCCAGTCCTGAGCCATGTAGGGCTTTAAAGGTCATCACCAACACCTTGAATTGCACTCAGAGGCCTATTGGGAGCCAGTGCAGCTCAGGGAGGAGAGGTATTATATGGGTGCACCGTGGTACACCCTTAATCGCTCGCGCCGCTGCATTCTGGACCAGATGAACATTAAGTAATTATATTAACATAAATCCAAGTTGCATAGATAAAAAATAAATAAATAAACTATTAAAAAGAAAATAGACAGACATGTACCATACATGTACAAATTTACCGTATATGTAAAGTATTACCATATTATAATCTATTGCTATTGAGATAAACCCTAAAATCCACCCAAACTTGATAAAATGTGGTTATTGCCTGTGATATCTTATTATTTTAACTCGTGATTTTTTTCCCCTAATATAATAATTGAAGAGGTTTTAAGATTAAGGTGGCCTTTTATATAAAGTTGAGGTGCTAGGCAGATATCTATAGGGGTAAAAAAGCATCAGTTTCTCTGCCTTTGAGAAGACTGTCCTTTTTTTAAAAAAAAATCCTCACACTGATGTTGAGCCCATTGGTATGCACAATCTAGCTCTATCTACTGATTCACTTCCACACACAAGCCAAGAAAAAGAATGGAGACTTTTAATTTTCTTTCTTTATGTAAACCAGAGCTTAGTCAATACATTTGCTGTCTGTAGAGAATTACAAAACAAAAGTCCCTTTCATGTACAGAGGCTGATTGGATGTGCAATTTAACATCCTCCCACTGAATTTTAGGGGGTGCCGAATATGTTACCTAGCACATGTACCCTTACCTTCATGTCACCAATTCTATGCTTCACAATCTGCTACCTTAAGCAACCACATTGGAAGCTTTTCCTTAGGCACCTAGTCTGCTATTTCTCTAACTTGGCTATGGTACATGTTGAACATAGTTGCACATCTGACTGGACCTTTGAAATGGCTAAAATTACCACAAACTTCCTGTCCATTTCATTCTGCAGAGTTCCTGGAAAATTCTTGGCTAAATATACTGGCTGATATTCTCTCTTTTTTCTCTTTCAAAACATATGTTGGAGTGATAGTGATGCAAATTTAGTACTGTATGGAATTCTTTCAAGCAGCCATATTATTTCTTTGGATCATGTGGCAGTTTTGTATTGGTATCTAAGAACCCAGAACAACTTTGAGTTAACCTTAACTGAAAAACATAAGAAAATAAGAAATATCTTTGTTAAGAATTCTATCACAGGGTCTCTACCCTGTGTACCTATGTACTTATGAGAGCTTGAAGTACTGGTAATTCAAGAATTATATTCAACTCATATTTGCTGCCATCACCTCAAGAGTTCCCCCCCCCTCTTCAATGAAAAAGCAAGCAAGCAAACAAGCAAACAAGCAAACAAGCAAACAAGCAAACAAGCAAACAAATAAGCGAGCAAGCAAACAAACAACCTTCCCAAGGTTTAAGAAACACAAGGATACCTTACCATCTGGTTACCTATCTAGAGATACCTAGGTTTTGCAAGGTATGTTACAAATTGGCATCAAATTCTCAGTTTAAAATAGTAATTAGAGTTTTTAAGAACACAGAACAACAGGCCAAAATGGATGGAAGTTAGTCTTCAAAATAATAAGATTGAACTAGATATAGTTAAGGTAACTGCTGAAATAAGTCTGGCTCTACTATGGTATAAGGTGAAGTGTTCATTGTAGGCTAGTGTTGATGCAACATTTGCAAGTGATTCCAAGCAATCTGGAAAAATTATCTGAGAATGTAGAAGTAGCAGTAATACTGGAAGAAACATAACAGTTTCATCTGAAAATAAAGCTGAGACTTGGACTTCAAGAAAGTAGATCTGAATAAAATTTGAGCAGTGATAGGTGGAATCTGTTGGGAGAAGAAGCTAATGTGCAAAAGTGTCCCAGATTGTGACAAATTTACAAAAGAAGATACTAAAACAACAATTACAAGCAATTCAAAGAGAAATAGATGGAAGAGACCAAAAGAAGACAAGTGTGGCTGTACAACAACTTTAACAAGGATCTTAAAAATATTAATAGGTAACAAAGATAGGTCAGAACTATTCAACAGTAAGAATGGAAGCAATTCTCAGAGATGTGGAGTCCTTGACTTCAATGGAGATGTTCAAGAAGAAGCTGGACAACAAAAAGGTGCACCTTTGGCACAGATTTCATGCCATATTACATGAAATTATTATTTTTTATGTTTGAAATCGTTTCATATATGATGACAAATGAAACAGAAAAGGAAAACACACACACATTGTATATATCTTCTTTTTTCTGTTTCATTTGTTATTGTTTATCATTTATATTTCTTTTTCACTTTTATTTATAATATGATTTTGCAGCATTGTAGTTGGGTCTTTTCATATTTGTATATATTTTTCAGGCTTGTAATAAAATAAACAGAAAAAATAAGGAGCTCTTTGACATGGTTGCCTTAATTTAGGATGTTGGACTTGCTGTTCTAAATTTATTGTTCAGTCACTAAGTTGTGTCTGACTTTTTGGGACCACCATGGACCATAGAATGCCAGGTCCCTCTGTCCTCCACTGTCTCCTGGAGTTCTCCCAAATTCATGTTCATTGCGTCAATGATCCTAACTAACCATCTTATCCTTTGCCGTCTCCTTTTCCTGTTACCTTCAAACTTTCCCAACACCAGAGTCTTTTGCAACGAGTCCTCTATTCTCATCTGGTAGTCAAAGTATTTGAGTTTCAGCTTCAGTATCTGTCCTTCCAAAGATCAGCCAGAGTTGATTTCCTTTAGGGTTGACTGATTTGATATACTGGCTGATTTAAATAGCCCTTCTAACTGTAAAATTCCGTGATTCTATGGAAGTTTCCCCTTAAACTTCTCCACTATCCTCAGATATGACAGATGACACTGTCCTATCGACAATACCAATAACTGAGAAATTCTGTTTAAAATTGGGTATTAATGATTAACATTCCATAGATAGTTATTGTTAGCTTTCAAAAATTAAGTGGAAAGAGGAAAAATATGCGACAAAGCAGTGTGTACCAATGTAATTAGTGTTGATGTGTGGATTGCAACCCTCTCATCTTCTACAGTAGTCTTTGAATTACCCAAAGAAGAGAAATAATTATGACTGAAATAGCATCTTTGGTCTATGATGTTCTAACTTGCTCCTTATTCATTGATGGATCTTCTTTCCAAGCATACCCACTTTCAATCTGATTGGACAACCATCAATCTTTGGATCTGCTGGGGAGAGAATGAGTGGAAAAGGCCATGCTTACTTTATGTAGTGTGGATTGGAAGAGAAAGGTGAGAATGAATCAGAAAACGTGAGTGAATAGGGACATCAGCAGACCGAAAACAGAAAGAAATTATTAGACTGTTCACATGTCAGCCATTCTGTAGTATTATTCCCAATGTATTTTCAATGTTTCAAGCATGGCCATAAACTTGAATATATTAGAGATGCTGAATTAATAGTGTTTTTAAAAAAATGCTACCAAAAATCTTTAGTTAAATGAACAACCTACCAATAATAAACAAGGAGCAGAATTAAAGAGTGAAGAATGAAGCAAGATTTGTTTTAAATCAGTCACAAACAATGCATATGGAAACAAGAGACATGTCACTTCTGAGGATAAAGCAGAAGATGATTGGGGAGGCAAGGAGAAGATAGATTGGAAATGTTGTTATTATGTCCTGGTTTCAGAATGAAACAAAATGCTGAAATTGTTCAGAGATGTCTAGGACCAGGTACATATTAAGAAAGGGTTTTTATGGAAATCTCATCCCACTTATGACCATAATCGTGTTGTTGTATCTTTACAATTTATATTGTTTATTTGTTTTCCTAGTATGACTTGATTGCTTATTAGTATCCTATGACTATCAC
>JANHFQ010035530.1:0-12186 GCA_032468035.1 Aparallactus werneri | reverse complement strand
GGGGTGTGGAACAGAGCACCTGACATACAAACATACTTTTTTCGGGGCTTCTCTTTTATAGATATAGATAATAATTCTGTAATCCCAGAGCTATTCAACAACCTGAAGATTCAAAAACTGTATGGCTTTTTATAGGTTCCCATGGGCTTCTAGCTGTTCATAAATCATTGGACCAGAGAATACTATAGTCTTATCCAACTAGTGGCTCTTAAAATAGTGCTGATGTATATTTTATCTTGCTGAAAACATTCTGCTTGAAAAAATTTCTTATTTGAAAGTATCCTTTCAGAATTGGGTACCTGCTTATAATGAAGAGGCATATTTTTGTTTAGTTTTTTTTAGTTTTGAGGTGTGGCAGCTCCCAAGAGCTACAGGAAATGTGGCCATGATGCAATGAGATAGAGTATTTTCCCCATTTATTGAAAAAAATAAAATGGGTAAATTAAGTCTCTTAAGGTTTGGGCTACTTAGAGATATTTGAAGAGCATGTAAATTATATATTTCCCATAATTGCTCTATTTGTTTCTGCTATTTTCCTATTACTTATTTTGAAACAGTGAAAAAGATGCTTTTTCAAAAATTATGTTATGGGAGGAAAGAATTTGGTAACATTTTTATGGATGGCATGTGATTTTTCACTTATTCAGTCACAAAGGAATGAATGTTTTATATTTTTATATTAATAGAAAATAACACTAACAGTATCATCCTGTAGTCTACTAGTTTCAATTTTTAAAAACCCTCAAAAACATCACCAAGATAAATTAAGAGTTTCTGAAACTCCCTACAAATTAGCCATAGAACCTTACTGCCAGGGTAAGAAAACATTTTAAAAATTGCAAAGCAGTACTAGAAAAAAACAGAAATTATTGTGAAATTCTGAAAAGAGGCATGATAGGAGTAGCTGCTTAAGAAATGGGGTGAGTCAATGGTTTACCATAGTCTACTGGAAAGATTGTGTGGAAAGAGAGAAGGAGGGCTGCAACAACACAAACAAGAAGTTCAGGTTGTGACTTCCGGGTTGATCTTCAACGAGGTTGGATGTGTGGACCACGAGCTCTATGGCCCCGCACCAAGCTTGCCTGCCTGAAGGGTTCTGAGAAAAGCCTAAGCCACCTTGGAGGGTGGCGAAGTAAGGAGGGACTTCTGGTCAGGTAGAGGAGAGCACAACCTCTCCCTCCCTCCAGAAAGCACTCTAGACCTTCGATGAATCAAGCAGTAGTTAAATGGCCGCCATGAAGCCGAAGACAGCACCGGACAAAAGTGTGTGCAGGAGGAGAAGGAGAAGAAGAAGGAAAGAACAGAGTATGTTAAGGGGTGAGGAAACTTTCTTCCAATTTGGAATAACAAATCATCCCATGATGTTTAAACATCCCATGATGTTTAAAACCCTGAAACTTTGCGTTTTGTATGGAATAATGGTGAAAGAGTGCTATTGACAAAGGAAAGAAGCTATAAGTAAAGAGAAATACTTTTGGACAGCTTTTAGATCCCAGCACAAATTGAGAGTTTATACCTAGCCAATGCTTGAAAATTGGAACTGAACTGAAATGTAAAGTGGTTTACCTTGCTATTTTGACTGGAATGGAAATGTGGTGGTTGAAAAGGGTAGAAATTAAAGGTAAAAATGATATGATCTCTTCAAAGTTTCAAAACATGGCAGATAAATTGGACATGTTCTGTGAAAGTTTGCGAATCAATATGCTGGAGCTGATGATTAAAATCCAAAATACAGAGACAATAGAATTAGTGGAACAAATGAGCCTGAAAATGGAATGACAGGCATTAGAAGAAGTGGGACTGATAAAATACAAGCAAAAAAGGCAAACGAATTACATAGAAGGGCACGATTGGCATTACCAGCAATTCAAAGAGCAGGGATTGTTGCAATATGTGGAGCCAGCGAATCAGATGTTGCAGGAGGAGGGACTGGACATAGCAAAATGGAGAGATTTCTATTTGAGGCGGCAAAGGAGCAACATGGAAAAAGAGACAGACATATTTAGAAATTGTGGAGTTTTGGCAAGAGGTGAAAAGAAGAATATTGCTATGGAAGAAACAGAAAATAGGTGGGGATAGAGATGAGAAAGGTGAGAAAAAATAGCTGGGAGGAATTACCGGAAGATTGATAAGGAGCATGAATGCACAGAGGAGGAGAGATGAAGAATAAACATAAATGAATTAGAGTTGGGGAGAATGTCAGAGAAGTTAATGCCTACAAAAAAAATAAAAGAAATTGGTCTTGATCTTATTAAAAATGAATTGATTTAAAATTGATACTTGATATTTGTGATTGTAATAGATACTTGTATGAGAAGAGGATAAGGATTTTTAAACTGGGGGAACTGTTATATAAATGAAGGATTTGCATATGAGGAATTGGATTGATTAAAGTTGATCACATGGAAGAAATACAAGAACTTTAAATGATTAAAAATGATTTACATGATTTTTAAGAGGGAAAAATTGAATGAAATGATGAAATGGAACTATGATTTGTTAAAACTGAGAATATGGAAAAAATATAAGAAATCTAAAAGATGAAAAATAATTAGAATAGAATTTATAGAAATGAGGGGATAAGAGTTATAACCTACATATTGTATATAACTTGTATGCATGATGAATTGAACTGCTTAGATCTTGTCACATTGAATTAGATTGTTTAAAAGTAAATACATAGAAGAAATATAAGAAACTTAAACAATTAAATGTGGTCAATATAAAGTTTAAAATTCAAAGAAATAAGGGAATGAGATTCATAATTAGTAAAACAAGGAGGAGACTTTTCATGGCTAGCATGAAATGAAAAGAGGGAATGACATTGTAGGATTAACCTGGTTTAATTATAAATGGAATAACTTATTGTAAACAACTGTTTAGATAAGATGATAAGGGAAATTTATATTGAAGAAATGTTATAAAACTTAAAAAAAATTGGCGGTTGATATCTGTATACATGATGAATTGGACTGTTTAAAAGTGATTGCATGGATTGTAAACAATTGTCTAGATAAGATGATAAGAGAAATTTAAAATGGAGAAATGTTATAAAAATGTAAGAATTTTTGATGGATATGTACTACCCCAAAACTACTCCGCTCATGGGTAAGAAGTATATGTAAAGGGGGGGAAAACCAATAAAAATTATTTCAAAAAAAGAGAGATTTCTTCGTCCTCAGGAAGTTTGGTTGTGAACCAAGGATTTATTCACGAACCGAGTCGAACATTTAACTGATTTTTTTGGTTGTGAACCGATTTGGTTGTGAAGCGTTTGTGAACCGAAGTTCCACTGTATGTATTTTTATTTTTAAGAAAGTATTTTTTACTAAGAGAATGCAGTGGCCTTATGGTTAAGCATTAGGCTTGTTGACCTGAAGATTGGCAACTGGACCCAAGCATAGCGTGATGGGGTGAGCTACCATTCTTGCCCCAGCTCTTGCCAACCTAGTAGTTCAAAAGCATGCAAATTCAGGTAGATAAATAGGTACCACTCTCATGGGAAGCATTCCATGTACTTCGTCATATAGTCACATGACCACAGATGTGTTTTTGAACAATGGTGGCTCCCTCAGCTAAGAAATGGAGATAAGCATCATCCCCTAGAGTTGGACACCACTGGACAGGGGAAATCTTTAGTTTTTTTTAAAATTACTAATCAGAGTTATGTCTAAATGAATTTTCTGATATGGTTTCAAATTCATATTTGAAGAAGAAATAAAATGAGGCTCCGGGCCCTCATTCCATGTACACTCGATTTGATCAGGTACTAGCCTTTGTCTTCTGAAGCCATGTAATTTGCTCAGTTTTGATATTGACATTGTAAGTATTTTGATATAGTTGAATATAACAGAGTGGAAAATTATGCTATTATTGAAAACAAAACAAATCTTTTTATTTTAACACAATGATAGTAATACCACACACAGCCTCAAAGCATGCCAATTGTTACTATTTCGGAAAGAAGTTCTGTCCTTCTAGCCCTCCATTAGTAGAAAGCAGTTTTCTTAAGAAAAATAAAGCTGTACATAAAATGAAAGTGAACAAAACCGTTATCATGTTTCAGAGATTATAAATTAGAAAGGAATGTATTACTGTTTCCCAGCATAAAACTAGGTCTTCAAGGCTTCTGTACAGTGATGGACACAAATTGACCAATTCTGCATTGAACTGATACTCCTAGTAAGTCAGCAAATTAACATTTTTATATATTTCCTTGGGCACAGACTTGCCTTTGTCAGTGACAACATTTGTTATACCTCTCTAGATTTTTCACATGCCCAATCACAAAATGCAAAATGCTATTCAATCAACTAACAAATACAAAAAGTCTCTTATATCTTTTAAGCAGTTTTAACAACCTTGGGGTAAAAGTTGGGAATTAAAATCAAATACATATGTGAAGCTGAAATGTGATGAATTTCTTTTTCTTGTGAGATATCAGCAATGCATAGTTTTGAGTGTGTTGAGATAGCCAATACTTTTATAAAATTAATGAAAGAAAGCACATTAAACTTCACTATGTTAAAAATGATTGTTAACATGGGTTGAATTATTAACGATGTTAAAAAAAAGTAAAGTGACTTGACTTTACATACTTTACAAAGAGACTTTCCAAGTCTTTACAAACATAATAGAATATGGCCAAAAAATTTAAGGTAGGAGAAGCTAGTTTTAAAAAGCAGCAGTTTGAAAATATCCTGGATCTGGCTAGAGTTTATTGAGAAAAAATATTGAGAAAAACTTTTTAAATGCATTCCATAGGAGAGGCATCTGATTGTTCCATTGTAAACTCACCTCCTGGTTCATATGAGGGGGGAAAGAAAGGAAAAAGCATCATATATGCAACTTTTTCTGTCAGAGTGCCACATTTATAAACTATAAGGGGTGTATGTACTGTATGTGCATGTGTATGTGTATATGTATATCTGTGTATGTACCCCTTAAATTATTAAAATAGGAATAGTTTATTAGATGCTATGTTGTATAACAATGATCACAATCCTTTACTTTGAAAGTTTGGTAGCTGCTGACAGGAATTCGAAAAAGTTCCAACTAACAGGCTTCTGGTGGAAAAGGACGTCTTATAGCATTCTTTTCTTGGTCTGCTATTGATTCACCACAATTTTAAACTTAGAATGTTTTGTAAGTAAGAAGAAACTTCCCTGGGAAAGGGGAAGCTCTGGAAATCAACCCTTTTGCTCACCCAGATGGCTGGATGGTCTCAAAGAGCTTCTTGAAGAAATAATTGGGTAAGTCTCTGGCTGGAAGTGAGGCAACCAAGAAGCAAGTTCACTGTGGAAGAACTAGGAATTTAAAACAGACAATAAAATCTGCCGCTGTTTCTTAGACACTAACTTTTTGCATATTTACTTTTCACTTTAAAAGGGCTTCCTCTGGCTGCAGCCTTTCTCCTTTTTGTTGAAATACCTTCATTTCTGAAGCTCCGTGACTTTAAGATGGGGAGGAGAGGAGGAGTTGGTGTATCCAAGCCAAAAATAAAGAAAATGGAAATCACCGTGGAAACTACAGCTAGTCCTTGACTTACAACAGTTCATTTAGTGACTGTTCAAAGTTACAACAAGATTGAAAAAAGGGACTTATGACCATTTTTTACTTATGACCATTATAGCATTTCCATGGTGACATGATCAAAATTCAGATATTTGGGAACTAATTCATATTTATAATGGTTGCAGTGTCCTAGAGTTACGTGATCATCTTCTGTGACCTTCTGACAAACAAAGTCAATGGGGAAGCCAGATTCACTTAACAACCATGTTACTAACTGAACAACTTCAGTGATTCACTTAACAAATGTGGCAAGTAAAGTTGTAAAATGGGGCAAAACTCACTTAGCACATGTTTCACTTAACAATAGAAACGATGGACTCAATTGTAGTCTTAAGTCGAGAACTACTTGTACTTTTGAAACTTCTAGGCTTAAGTCTTCTAGAGCAAGGCTGTCAAACTCTCGGCCTGCAGGCCGGATGTGTCACGCATTGGCCATGCCCCCGCCTGGTTTAGCAAAGGTGGAAAAAGTCCCAACATGTCACTTGACGCTGCTGTGACAATGTGAGATTGATACCCCTGTTGTAGAGGATTTTGTATCTTTAATTGACTCTCTTGAACTTCTTTGACTTTAAAGTAAAGATTACCTAAATGATGTTTTGATCCTGTTGTGAGGAGGGAGAGAAATAGATTTTAATTGCTTCTGATTGGACCAGTTGTGTGGGCTGTTAAAATAAAGAGGCATAGACTTCCAGGGCGGTGCTCCAGCACAACAGAAGCAGGAGAAACGATTATCCGTCTCCTGCTTGACTTCGTTCAATCAGGCAGCTTAATTTGGGTTGTGCTAGCTTTGAAGAAGCTGGAAAAGAAGAGGGGATTTCCCCCAGGTGACTAGAAGAAGGCATTCTCTATACCTGGCGGAACCTACCCCCCATGATGCAGATGAATGAGAAGGTGGTTGCCATGATTGCCTTGGAGCTGCAGCGCCATCCGAAATAAGGAAGAGAAGATTAGACGAAGACATTTGAAATGGTGTCAGAGGTGACATATTTTCTAATGCTAGGATGGCTTAAAACTTGTTGTCAAGTGGTAAGGCTCTTAGATCAGAACAGGAGAAAGCTCTGTAATTGAGCAGCGAGTGGGCAGCAGAGCCATTGATTAAATCCGTAGGGAAGAAGGAAAGAAACGTTAGAATCGGAAAAACAAACAAAAGGACTATACATATAAAACTCCCTTCTTAAATTAAAGGTTACATACTTTTGGTGATTGCCATTTGCATTTGAATTATGTCTATCTTATAACTACTTATTTTGTTGTCTATTTGCATATCTATATATCTATACTATATCTATTTATTTACATATCTGTATATTTATCTATTATTTACATCAGTACACTTGATCATTTCCACATCAAATCTTTAACTCCTTACTCCATATTTTTGTTCATACCATATATAACATTTGTTCTATATTCTATAGTATTTTTAGTTGTCTTTCCCTTTTAATTTCAAAGACAGTCTGTTCATCTCTGCACATTGTAAAATCTTAGTTATTATTTGGCTTTGCGTTGGTATTCCTGTGCTTAATGAAATGCAATGTTGATCAACGTAATGCGTATCGATTGCAGTCTTATTGCTGATCCGGCTGAACTATTAGCTACTGATTGTTTCCTGAGACTAATGAACTGAATAATTAATTAATGAACGGAGAGACTGAATTATTGATTAGAAACCTTTGAGCTAACTACTGATTAGAAATCTTCCTCCTCCTTTCTTTTCTGTTTTGCTCCCTTCCTTTATTGAACAATCTTGAGCTCTCAAGGGTTTCTGGAAAACATGGGTGGATTGAGTGACAGTGACTGGGCACTTTACCTTCCTTGTAAATTTACTGTACAAGATCGCCATCTAGAGGCACAAACCTCAGCAATATTAATAAATTAGAATCTGATGTAATAGCTGTTAAAATTGCAAACAGTTGCTGAGTCAGAGATAGTATAACTTAATACTCTAGTTTCTTCCTCTTTTGTTATTTATATTTATATTTATATTATTTAAATATCTTAATATCTGATAATTTAAGATTATAAGATTATAAGTGTGTTTAATATATTTATGGTGTAAGATTAGCTTAACTATCTAATTGTTACTTAAGGGGTGTGAGATATTGCATGATAGAGTGGAGAAACCTACTGTTTGTTGGATACAGTATGTCAAATAACCCTCTCAAAAGAGGGGAAAAAGGAACGTCTATACCCTCTCCTATAACAGCACCCCTGGTCAGTCAAAGCCTAGCGGAAATGGCATGCTCAGAAAAAGAAGGAGCTCTGCAGAACATTCAGAACATGATTCAAATGATGCAAAAGACTATGAACAAAAACCAAGAGATATTATCCAGTTGTTGTGTGGCCAATCACAATTGGCCAATAAAGTATAAAGTAAAGTATTTTGAAGAAGTTAAAAACGAACTGGGCAAAATGAAGAGTGGGCTGAAAGAAATGGGAAAATAGATTGGAAATATTCAAATTACAATATCTAAGAATGAGCAGAAAATTCAGAAGACAGAAGAAAAGACAGAACAATTGGATGGAAAACTAGAGAAAATGGGACAGAAGCAAAAAATTTTCAATAAGGAATTTGAAGAAGAAATAGTGTTCTCGTTAATGGAGAAAGCTGCATTCTTCTTACGCTTCCAGAAGAAAAAGAGGAAGATCTAGGAGAAAAGATGCTAGGCTTATTAGCTGGTATACTACAAAGGGACAGACAGGAAGTACAAAGAGATATAGATGAAATATACCAAATACACACAAGCTACACCAGAAGGAACAAGCTCCTGAGAGAAGTATATGTAAGATTTGCAAAGAAGATGATGAGGGATGAGATTCGTAGACTATCAAGGGAGGAAGCCATCATTTATAAAGAGAGAGAAGTTATAGTATTGCGACAAATACCTAGGACAGTGAGAAAACTAAGAAGAAATTACCAATTTTTGACATCACGCTTAATGAAACTTAAAATAATGTTTAGATGGCTACTCCCAGAGGGAATCTTGGTCTCCTGGCAGGAAAAAAGAATAAAAGTAGATAACGTGGAATGCGCACATGAATTTATTGAAAAATACTTAACAAAGATGGATGAACAAAGAAGTGAGGAAACCAAGAGGAACAACAAAGGGATGGAAGCTCTTCCGAACAAGAGGAGAGAGTGAGGACGAGGAGTGATAGAGGAGAGTGAGAAGGAGCTAGAGAGAAAACACATAGAGAAACAAGGACAAGAGCAGTTAGATACAAGTAAAGATAGTAAAGGAAAATAGGGATAGAAACTAAACTAGTTTCTATCAATATTAAATTCACCATACAAAAGGAAAAGAATATATACCAACTTGCAAAAAATAATGTAGATATGTCTCCAAGAAACACATATTAAAAGAACCCATAGTAGTGTGTTAAAATGGCCAAAATTGGGGAAATTATATGCAGCATTAGCCCACCAAAAAAGGGGAGTAGTTTTATATATTAAAGAACATCTAAAACCAAAATGTATTTTCGCAGATGAAGAAGGAAGGATACTGATAATAGAAGTAGAGATAAACCACCGTCAAACATTGCTAGTAGCAATTTGTGCTCCTAACAACTATCAGGAAAACATTTATAAGAAGTTGCATGAGAAAATAACGGAAATAGAACATGAGGGTATCGGTCTAATGGGGGATTTTACTTTGATTGTGAATGTAAAGAAAGATTATACAACTAGTAAGGAAGGAACCAAAAACATAATAGGAGAATACTTCCCAAAACATTTTTTCACGATGGCCCAAGAATTGGAACTTCAAGATCTATGGAGGGAAATAAATCCACAAGAGAAACAATATACGTTCTATTCTACAAGACATAAATCCTGGTCACGTTTGAACACGGTTTGAGGGTCACCAGAAGTAAGATTGGAGATGCAAGAGGTAGAAATCTTAACTAACATATGGGCTGACCACAATCCTGTAATGTTTGTATGGAAGGGACAGGGGAAAAAGTATAAGGTGGGCAATGAGTACCAATTTACTGAAAGATAAAGAATTCACACAAAAATTAGAGAAAGAAATGACCTTTTTAAAAAAAGGAGAATAAAAAAGAAGATACTTCCCCCCAAAATGCATGGGATTCAGCCAAAGCAGTTATAAGAGGGGAAACTATTGGCTATTCAATTAGGAAAATTAAGGACAGAGTTAAAAAAAGAAAACAATTGCAATTAGAAATTCAAAAATTAAGAGGGTAAACTCCAAAACAACCCAGATGACAAAAAAACCCCAAATTAGTCTGAATATGTTAAGACACGAATTAAAAATAGCGGAAGAAGAAGAAATGGCAAGGAAAATTAAAATGGTCAAACAAAATCTCTTTGAACATGCAAACAAAACAGGAAGGTGGTTAGCTTACAGATTGAAAAAAGAAAAAGGAAGAAGAGTGATTGATCAATTAATGGATGAAAATGGAACGTGTTACCACCAAAATATACACAAATTAAGAATAGCACGAGAATGCTTTATAAAATTAAATAAGCAAGAAACCCCAGATGAAATAATAAATCAGTATCTGGACAGAGTATTCCTAAACTTACAGATGTCATGAGGGAAAAATTAAATGAGGAAATTACTTTCCTAGAGGTCAGATAGGCAATCAATAAACAAAAAAATAATAAATCACCAGGGACTGATGGAATACCAAGGGAATTATATAAAATGTTACAAGGAATTCTAGAACATCTATTGAAACTTTATAACGAGGTCATGGTAAAAGCCAAAACTTCAGAGACATGGGCCCAAACTCTTATTACATAAAGAAAATTCAGACCATTTACAAATTAAAAACTACAGACCAATTTCACTACTAAAAGTTGACTACAAAATTTTCGCAGCAACGGTGGCAGAGAGATTTAAAGAATTTCTTAACGAGTTTATTCATTCGGACCAAACCAGATTTCTTCCTAACAGACAACTCAGAAACAATTTAAGCATCATTACAAATGTTCTGGAATTTTATGAGGCACATCCAGAGAAACAATTGGCTTTGATGTTTCTCGATGCGCAGAAGGCGTTCGACAATGTTAATTGGAAATTTACATATAAACAAATAGAAAATATGGGGGGGGGGAGTTCTGGACACAATTAGAGCAATTTACAATGAACAAAAAGTGAAAATCATTATAAACGGGGAACTATCAGGAGAGCTTAATATACAGAAAGGAACAAGACAAGGATGCCCACTATCCCCTCTATTATTCATTTTGACCCTAGAAACTTTATTAATACTAATTAGAAGAAACCCAGAAATAAAAGGCCTTAAGATTAAAAAAGATCAATATAAAATACAAGCATTTGCCGATGACTTAGTTTTTATTTTGGAAGAACCAATTGATTCAGGAGAAAAATTATTGACAGAGATAGAACAATTTGGAACAGTGGCAGGATTGAAAATTTAAAAAGATAAGACTAAAATTTTGACAAAAGAACAAAATAAGAGATTAATAGATAAAATGGATATAAAGTAGTGAAAAAAGTAAAATATTTAGGAATCTGGCTAACATTGAAAGGGGGGACTTTGAGAGATGTATTTTCCTGTTTATCCTTTTCATGTGTAACACATTCTTTTACAACTGGCATCCTGTTTTCAAGGTCATAAAATGTATCTTGAAAACCTAAGTAACCTGGGAACTCTCACATGGACAGGGGGATGGAGAGGGGGGAGAAGTTTTGGTAATTTTCCACTCCAAGCAAATGAGAAAGAAGATCGTGATCTCCCCAACTGATGAAACATCTGTGTACTGGCCGAAATCTATATATGCCCTGGAGGAGGGTCTTCCCTGGTGCTTTAAACCGTATTGTTTGAACCACACTTCTCTAAATCTTGCTTTGAACTACCTGCTTATCTTGCCTCCCAATAAACGTATTCATTCAGATATCATTCTTTGGAAGTTCTTTCATTCTTAGGGGGAATTAAGAGTGGTAGAGTCCTTACAGTGAGATTGTTAAGGAAAATATGATTGTGTGGGCAGAAAATTTTGGATATTCAATAAATTTAGATGATTGGCAAAAATTATGGGGAATTATGACTTTTTTTAGATGATTGACAATTTAGCACTAATAGATTTGTGGGGGCAAAGAAATGGTTCTGCTAGAGAATATACTTTCTTCTCAAAACAACAAAAATCTTTTTCAAGGATTGACATCATATGGACATCTAAAAATCTTGCCAATAAAATCCTAAAAGTTGACATTTTACCTAAATCTTTTTCTGATCACAATCCAATTCTTCTGGTACTTTGAAAAAAGAGTTTGTCTTATAGATGGAGATTAAATGAATCTATTTTGCAAAAGGAGATGATTGTAAAGAACTGTAAAAATACATTAAATGAATATTTTCATAATAATCTGGACAAAGGGACAAATTTAATGACTGTTTGGGATGCTAGTAAAGCAGATATGAGGTATTATTTTATGCAATATAATTGCCTGAGAAGAAAAAAAAATCCCACGAAAAGATGCAGGAGATATTAGATAAAATTAGACAGAAAGAAATTAAATTGCAACAAACCCCTATGGATTCTAAAATTTTACATCAAATTTTACCAACAATAAAAGAAATAGAAATAAAATTGAATTATGTGAAGCAAAGACATTTTGAGTT
>JANHFQ010030958.1:0-12346 GCA_032468035.1 Aparallactus werneri | reverse complement strand
CCATAACTGCTCGCGCGGCTGCATTCTGCACCAGTTGGAGCCTCCGGATGGTGCCCAAGGGCAGCCCCATGTAGAGTTGGATGGAATCGCACAAAAATCCGGGAAGGAAAAGTCCTTTCAATCTCTCTCCTGCTTCCTGTTGTGACTTTCTTCCAAAATAGTGAAGAAAACCTAAGTGGCTGACACCCCCTCCTCCACAACACAATTCAGAGAGCTGACATTCAAAAATTAGCCACCGTGTGACTTCTCTAGGCTGCCGTGCAACCTCATTAAGCCCCCATCCCTTCACAACCGGATTCTGAAATGCTGGCAGCTCCGTCAAAGTAGCAGGCAGAGAAATTGCTGGCCCCAACTAAGTTGTTCACTTGCTGGCGGAAGAGGCGGAAGGATTTTTTAAAAAAGAGGAAAGAGATTGTTGGAAGGAAAATCCATCTGGTGCCCTTCCAAGCTGGGAGAAAGACCCTGGAAATAAAATGGAGGCTGATTGGAAAGGAAGGTCCTGTTTATTGATGAAGCAGAAGCAGCAGGGTTTGTGGTTCTGGAGCAGCTGACAAGATGGAGTTGAGAGTCAGAGGGTTTTTATACCTCCTTTGGGCTTTGAATTTGAGCTTCCTCTTCCTGTGCAAGAACGTGTCCTTTAATATTCTATCAGCTGTGGTCAGATTCCTATGGGGTCATGTAGGGGTCATGGCTGGCTCTATAGGCAAAGGGAGAAATGCAAATCCTAGGTGTTTGTCTGAGCTAATCTTGCCTGGCCTAATTGTGTTGCTTAGCTGGAGTTTCTGTCTGGCCCAGCCTTTCCGAATGGATCACCAAATCTGCATTTGTAAAAGCTGGCCTCCTCAGTGTCTGCTTGGGGGAGGGAGACTGGAGCTGGTTTCTGCCTCCCTTAAGATTTTTTCCCATTTCTGCCAAATGAAAATTTAATGATGAATGTTTTAAGATGGAAGATGTAAATTGATTGTATTGAGAAGATAGATATTAATACAAACAATGGAAAATGATAAAGTAAAAAAAAGTATATTGAAATGGAAAGCAGATTTTAAGATGAATGCTTTTAGAAAATGATGAATTATAACATGTTGTATTGAAATGGGAAATGGAATTTAAAGATGAATGTTTTAATATTAGTCTTAGTACTATGAATGAAGAATATCATATTAAATTTGGATTAACTTGGATATTGCAAGATAGACGGTTGTTGCCTTAAAGTAATGGGTATGCACAAATGGTTTGAACTATAGGGGGAAGGGCTAATGAGTCTGTATTACTATAATGTTTTTGGACTGAATTATTCTATTAGTAAATGAGTTTTAGAATGATGACTATCCAATAAATTCAACATGGTTTTAATATCTAGAACGAAAAGGAAGCATCAGTGAGAGACATGAGAAAAGATAAATTTAAATGAGAAAATGTTGGAAATAGTTTGTAATGTGACACCTTAAAATGATTTAAGTGTGTAGATCGGGGGAACATTGTAAGGTTCTTAAACACAAGATGAGATTGTAACCCAGAACCAATCTGCTTGTTTAAAAAAATGTATTTTTATTTTTACTGAAAAACCAATAAAAATGGCCTTTGGGTCAAATTAAAAAAAGATCTCTAAACTCTAACAGGATTCTTTTTAATTTGGCTGTGAGTGTCTTTTTTTGTTTTTTGGAGAGGTTGGCGCACTCGTTTTTTTCTTTTGTTGCAGGCCCGGGATGGCCGTTTGGGCTGAATTGGTTGTGGGCCTGGTTGCTTGGGTTTTGGAGGCTCGGCTTGGTAGGCTTGAGGCCTCCGGAGGGCAACGCTCTTGGCAGGCCCGCTTTTTGGGTGTTGTTGCGGCCATGGGGGCTTTTGGCTTTTTTGGCTTTTTGTGTTTTGTGACTGATTGCCCCTTCTTGGTTGCAGCCGGTGAGCAGTTGGTAGACCGGGGCCTCCATGTGGTCGGCATGGGGGCTGCCATGTTGTTTCCAGCTTTGACCATATGTCAGCTGGTGGCCATTTTTAAAGGTGCATTTTTTGAATTTTTAGGTTTGGCTACTGGGGAAATGGCTGGTGATTTGGCCGGAGTGGCAGGGGAGACCCAGGGTGTAGAAGAGACTGAGTCTTCAGACTCACTTACTGGGCTCTGTTGCTGCTGGTTCCATTTACCGTATTTTGGAAGTTTTTCGGCCCTGCATTCTCGAAGGACCGAGTTCGGATCTCATCTTTTTTCTTTGGTTTAGGCATCTTTTTCAATGTCCAAGTGTTAAAGCATTCTCATCCTCTGCTTCCAACTGTTGAGGTGATTTCATGGATCATAATGCTCACCCTCTTTGGACAATAAGATGCGGAGTCCATTGGTTTAATCATCCTTTGTTTTATTTTCCAATAGAGAATACATCTCTGCTACCTGAGCTATTCAAGCTCTCTGGAACCTCAGAACAACAGCTAACAGCTGAATCAACTGGACATCTGAATGGAATGGAGGGAAATGAACGTGGAACAAAGGAGGTATGCATCTTTTACAACCTTTTGTCTTAGCCCACCTCTTCCTGCTTTCAGGAATATGGCCCCTTGGGTTTATGGCCCTTTGGGTTTTTGCATTCAGGCTGGGCATTAGCTAAATAGTGATACAGCATGGCAGTGGTCAGGACATTGATCAGATAGTTAGATCTGACAATAACTACCTGAACTACTGCCTCCTGAAATAACTATAATTTCTGGTTGTCCTCAAGGATAGCCCATGTAGAACATCTCACAGTAGTCCTCACACAATACGACCGAGGCATGAAAAAGGACTTCTGACCCAAGTAAGGGCCTTATTAGCACACCAAACGAATGGCAAAGGCTCTTTTGGTCATAGCTGCCACTTGCACTGCAAAATGTTAATGGCAATATGTGAATTTTCATAGTGTTTTTTTTTAAATCTCAAATAAATATGGAAATGGAAGATTAGAACATTAAGGAATCAAGAAAAAGCAAAATTGATAGATGTAACCTCTGCTAGCTGCAGTAACTTCATTGTCTCTGCTTCTGTGCCAGGAACATCTTGTGAGCATGTTCAATCTTCTTTCAGAAACAGTAGAAGTCTTTGCTTTTGGCAATTTCTCAAACTGTCTATACTTAAGGACTCTCTGAACTTAAAAGGATGTAGAATTTCCTATGAAATTGTAAGCAACTGATTCAGGAGACAGAATATGGATACAAGTAGAAGGCCCGTCAGGATATTCTTGATCTTGTAGAAACGGATGTCACAAAAGAAACAATTAAGGCCTCTTCACCAGCTACTAAAACCACCTCCTTCATAAGATTTTGCTACCTCTCTTTTTGGCTTTCAATATTTCAATGCCCATCTGTTTGAAAGACCCAATTCAGCAATGTCCAACCTTTAGCTATACAAATTTGATAGGGCTATGCTAGAAAAAAAGAGCTTCTCTGAGGATACCCTTCAGTACTTGTATTTCTGGAGTCTGTGAGATGATAGCAGAAGTCTTCTCCATGTGACTAATGTTTTCATGTCAATTTTGCTTGAGCAAAGTTTAAAAATGAATTCTATCAACTTTAGATAGCAGGGTAATCAACAGGGACATACCATCATTCTGGCAAGACTTACCACAGAAATATCTTATAATCATAGCACATGTAACCATTTAAGATGCAGTGTAAGCAAGTACATATTCCAATGAGGGGTCATTGATGCTCTCTGAGCTTTATTTGTCTCTTTGATTGATTGTCTCTTTCAACCAGCCCAAAAGGGAACAAAAAGGCCTAAGCACCTCTCCACCAGCAATCAGCACTCAGACCAATATAGATTAACTCCAAAGTTAACACGTCTAGGAAATCTGGACTGGCAAGACTTACCTAGCCCTATTTAAGGATTAACCCTCATATTTTATTAAACTAATCTCTAGTTTATTTTAAACTAGCTGATAACCTGGCTCTGCCTGGGTATTTATTTTAGAGAGGAAAATCCTGTAGTCAGGACTCATGCTGTTAGCATCAGCTTCCATTTTTTAAAAGCTCCAGAATTATATATTAAGAGTCAGAAGGAACCTTAGAGGTCTTCCAGTCCAACCCCCTGCTTAAGAAAAAAGCCAATTTCTCTGGCTGGGCAGTCCAGACAGCGATTCCTATAGTTGGGCACCCAAGTTTGAATTTGGGGGCCAATCCAGGTTGGGGAGGGGGAGGGAATGACTTTCCTTTTCTCCTTTTTCGCAGCGGGGCCCTTCGGAGCTACTAGCCCTGGTTGTATTCACACAACCCCTGTGGGTCTCCTTTTAGCTCAGGGGTTCCACCTGCCCACCGGTTCTTCATGCCAAGCAGTCAATCGGGTGACTCCCCTTCCAGCAGCGCCAGGTCCTGCCCAGTTCTTCTCTGCCAACCACCTGGCTTGGAGCCTGCCCCATTGCCATGGGGCTGTGCTGCCTCACCATGGCTGGGCAAAATGGGGCCGATCTCTGGGGATGGGGGATTTGGGCTCCCCAAAAACCAAGACTGCAGGAAGAAGGGCTGAGCTGCTGGGCTCCTCCAACAACCACCCTACTGGGTAGGCTCAGGATGGGCAAGCCCCTCCCAAGACTCACACACTCCTGCTGGTGGGTTCAGGGTGGACAAGCCCCCCCAGGACTCACATCCCCCCTGCTGAGTGTTGCGGCTTGGCAGAGGCCAGCAGAGCTGGCAGCTGCTTCAGACAGTGAGGAAGTTGGGGAGAAACCTGGGCCAAGCTTGCAATCAAGTGAAAGTTCGAATGCAGGCTCTGCAGCTGAACCAGAGATGGGACCAGGGCCATCTGCCAGCTATCAGTTGTCATCTGCCTCAGATAGTAGTGAAGCAGAACAGCTGGAGTCAATTATCAATGTGCACGTGCGCAGAGCCACCAGGAGGCAAAAGCAGATTAGGAAAAGGGGCCGACATGGAAGTAAGGCCACAGGTGATCGGTGAATGGCCACTCCCCTAAGGCATAAAAAGGTATGAATGGGGAGTGGTATTCGCAGGAAACAAATCATTGACTTCATTTGTATTTTCTAATTCATGAACTTTCATTCCTGCTTTGGCTTCGAGACCCATGTTGTGTTTTCTGGACTATTATCAGGTTTGTCAGTATAGCTACCAATAACCGAGACATTCTTGACTTTGAAAAGTAAAATAAAAGGTTTCTGCTTTTAAGAACTGGTTTTGGGCATAATTGGGAAGCCTAGGACAGAACACTGAGTAGGAGTCCCTCTGGGGGTTCCCTGGAGTGTCTTGGCTCCCAGTGGCCCCCCACCCCCAGTGCCCACGGATTCACCCAGTGTACGGACACAGGAAGCAAAGCAGTCGAAGTGGCAGAAGCACAGCTGCCATCTTGGCCCACTGCATGGTACATTGTGGGTGTGGTAGTTATGGGTGTCTGAGGAAGGGAGGGGCTACCCCCTTGCCCCTCTCTTTCTCTCCTTCTATCTCTTGCTCTATTGGCCTGGCCCAGCACTGAAGATATGCTGGGGACAGTGGGCGAGGGATTGGGGAGGCCAGGAGGACCCCCAGATTGCAAATTGGGGCTAGGCCATGCAGGAGCAAAGAGGGTGCCTTCACAGATCCCAGAGACCCCCAATCCAAATGATCTCTCTCTCTTCCGGCCTCACGCTGCTCTCTGGCACCCCTTGTGGAGCACTTGCAGGCGTTGGCATTATTTTTTTATTGGAACTCTTTTTAGGGGACAGAGACCCCCCTCCAAGGGGCGCTGGACGTGTCTGACCCCCCAGTGTTTGTTGTCGGATGGTAAGGTATCTGTGTGCCAAGTTTGGTTGAAATTGGTTTAGTCATTGAAGAGCATATATGGCACATACATACTTACATACATACACACTGCTTTGTTACTAATTGACTTTTTGGGGTAATAAGGATAAAGTAACTTTGGGCTTTATTCACTTCCTCATCTTGCCACTTGTGATTGGTTACATGATTTAACTTTGCTTTCTGAGTTATACTGAGTGTTAATTTTCTATGCTGATCCTTCCAATGCAACTGGGAGTTGAGTTCAGCTCTTGGCTCTTTGAATATTATTATTATTATTATTTATTCGACTTATATACCGCCCTTTTCCTGAGACTCATAATCTCAGAATATGGGATGAATAAGAGCCAGATCAATGTATACAGTTGGGTCAAATCATATTTTACATCTTGCAGAATTGGGTGCTGGGCTCATACCAGCATCCAAACTATGGAGGAACAATTATCTATTGGTTTTAAGAATAAAGAGCCCAGGTTATCAGTTTCACTAATTCTGGACATTAACATTTCTCTCCTCTATACATAAATAACCCACCCTCTTTGCTTCCTCTGAAAATGGCTTTAATCACACTGTGACTGAAATGAATGGGTGGGGAAAATGCCACGTTGGGATTTTGGGAGAAGAATGTTAACTTCTTCATTTTCTGTATACAAATTTTAGCTATTTCATGTGTGCTGGAAATGGCTTGTTCAGCTTTGTTGTCACTGTTATATAAATGGCTGGAATAGATAAATGATTAAATCTAAAGATTCAGTAAATGGGCTTGATCCTCCAAGCACGAACATTCCTTAATACCATTGGTTGAAAAAGGCATAGTTTAATAGAGGTCAATTGTATTACAGTAATGCAAAGCCAGAACTGAGATTTGCACATAAAAATATTTAAGTTCTACTTTCTCCCTCCTTGTCTGCCTCCCATTGTCTACCAATCAAGTTCCTACAGAATGTTTCTGTAATGGTCAATCTGAGCCCAGGTTTGGAAGGAGGCACCAGCCATTGGGAACTTTTTACTGGGTCGAAGAAGACCTCAGGTACCAGGGCTCCATCCAGGGGTTTGGAATGGAGTTCCCATTGACATCCACATGTGGAACTCAATCACCTTCACCCCACACTGGAGGATGATGGGACACCTTGAGCTGGATGAATCCAGGAAAAGGTGATACATGACCATCCGCTCCAGTCAGATGATGGAGAACCTGTGGGTTCCCCATCAGATGAGCATCAAGGGGATGTGATAGGCTTATAGGTTCAAACTGCCCAGAGTGATTCTAAGCCCTACCCTGTCATTTCCACCCTGATGTGGCCCAGGTCCAGCCCCAGTGGTTTGGTCGACTACTGCTTCCTCAGTGCCATTGGAACTGTCAAGCCCAGGCCACAGCAAAGTCCTCTGCACCACTGTTGGGTGCTGTGCCCACCCGGCCACCTGTACAACCCACCGGGGTTGCAGGGAACTCCACCATGTGCGTACTATCCCAGAACAGGCTGGGTCTCTGGGCATTGGCCTCTGGTTTGGGTGCCACCCAACCTCCTCCTCCTCCTCCTCAGCCAGCTGCCCTTCCCCTAATGAAAGCCACATTTGATGGGGACCCGGAGAAACTTGTATTCTTCCTGAATCAGGTGTGGGTTCATATAGATGACAATGCAGTAGACTACCCAAGCGACCTTACAGTGACCGTGAATCTGGAAGGAGAGGCAGTGGAATGGGTGATCCAGCTCCATGATGAGGTTGCGCCCGAGATGGGGAACATTGACACCTTCCTTCAAGAGCTAACAGCTAGATTTGAAGAGTTCTCCCAGGCCCTGCAACCTGAAGCAGAAATATGTGAGCTTAAACAGACTGGCCCACCAAGGAGTATATCCAAAAGTTCCAAAGTGTGGCTGGGAAGCAGCGACAGTGGCTAGAGAGGCTACTGGTCTACTTCTTTAAGGAGGGCCTAGACCTTGAGCTGCTGCATGCATGCATTTAGTGAGGGGTCCCTGACTGGATCCATGAGTGTATCAGATGACAGTGGCAATGGACCTCAAGCTCAAGCAGTACAAGCATGGAGCCATGGATCAAAGGCCAAAAGCCCAGCTGGAGAAGCACCAGCTTGGGAGATGATTGACCCCCAGCCATGTCACAGACCCCAATAAGTGGAGTCTCAAGACTGCCTGTCAAGTGGTTCCATTGTGGCCAGCAAGGTCACTGGGTAGCTGAATGTCTAGCCCAAGCTCCCCAGCTGAGGGGGAAGCCGCCGGATCCCACCAAGGCAAAGAAGCCCCTATAAAAGGTGACACAGAAGGGAAAGTTCTCCCACCAGGCCATTGAGATCTCTCTTCCTCTAAGCAAGGAACTCCAGCTCAGGACACCCAGAAGCCTGCACCCACGACAGTGATCATGAGGGTGAGGACAACTCAATGGTAAGTGAGGCCAACTACCCCTTTGCCATCCTCGAGAAAATTGTGGCATCAAATCCAGGGTCCAGGGGGATGTGGAAGCCTAATAGACTCACAATGCACCCACTGCCTAATCAGCTTGCAAACTGTCCTGAAGCTAGGGATCAGAGCTAAAACCTTGAACTGGCCTATAAGTTTCGAGCAGGTTGATGGATCATTGATAGCGGATGCTTGTCACAGAACCAGTAAGGCTAGAGATGGACAGGCACTGGGAGATCATCGACTTTGTGGTGGCACCAAAAATGACTGAGGCAGTGATCCTGGGACTGTCCTGGCTAGACAAATGGCCCCCACCATCTGATGGGAAGGGGGAGAGAGAAAGTTAAGGCTAGGAATAGGCCCTCTCCCCCCTCCTAGCACTCTCAAAAGAGGAGCTGTCCAGAGGCTGAAGGACACTAAGTGAAGTGAGAAATCAAGAGCCACACCAGAACAACTCCCAGGGACCCCCCAGATTCCCAGGGAATACCAAGACCTAGCAGAAATTTTCAGTGAGGCAGAATACAACATACTCCCCCCGCCATTGCCCCACTGATTGCACAATTGTGCCAAGTGCAAAACTATCCAAACTGAACTTGTACTCCATGACCCCTAGGGAAATGGAACTTGGGGAATACATCAATAAGAACCTGGCCAGGGGATTTATACAGCCAGCAAAACCAAGGGTGACCATGCTAGTGCTGTTCAAAGAGAAAAAAAATAGAGTGATGAGGCTATGCATGGATTTTAGAGGGATTAACAGTGTCTGCATGGAAAATATGTACCCAGTCCCTCTGAAGAAAGACATGCTGGCCCACTTGGCAAAGGGGAAAATCTTCACCAAACTAGACCTGCAAGAAGCATATTATGAGTGAGGATTAAGGAGGGGAAGGAGTGGAAAACAGTGTTCAATTGCCCACTGGGGAGTTTCCAAATTAAAGTGATGCCATTCAGTCTTCAGGAGGCACCTGAAACCTCCAGATATTCATACAACAAGTGGTCAATGATGCATTGCATGAACACCTATTCAAAAGGGTCCATGTGTATTTAGATGACATTCTCATCTTCATTGAAACCATGGAGGAGCACATCAAATTGGTATGCCAGGTGTTCAAGAAATTCCTAGCGGCAAACCTGTATGTCAAACTATAGAAGTGCGAATTCCACAAGACCAGCTTATACTATCTAGGATATTGGGTATCTAGTGAGGGGGTGAAAATGGAACCAGGAAAAATCAAAGTCAACCTAGACTGACAACCCCCTTGAACCCGCAAGCAACTCCAAAGCTTCCTGGGAGTTTGCTAATTTCTGTGGACAGTTCATTCCCTCCTTTGCTGAAATTGCTATTGCAATCACCAAGCTACCAAAAACTGGATGGGGGGGAGTAAAACCCCAGCCAAGTCAGCCCTTCAAATGGACCCTTGAATGCCAGAAGGCTTTTTTGACTCTCAAAACACTCTTTGCCAAAGAGCCAATTCTTAAGCACCCAAACCCACAGCAACCTTTTATCATCCAAGCGGATGCCAGCAACATGACAGTGGCTGAAGGTCTCCTCCAAGAGAATACAGAGGGGAATTTACAGCCATGCGCTTACACTTCTTGAAAGTTAACAGACATTGAAAGAAGGTGTGCAGTATGGGAGAAGGAAGCATATGCCATCTTCTGAGTTCTGCTAACATGGTGCCACTTCCTTAAGGGAAACCAAGTGCCTTTTTAAGTATGGACTGACCACAAACACCTGGAGGCACTTAGGGCCCTGCAGAAACTTTCACATAAACAATTTCAGTGGGTGCAGTACTTCAACTGATTCACTTTCACTTTGAAGTACATCCCCGGAGGGGGGGGAACCATTTGGCACATGACTTGTCATGAATGCCACAATACAATAGCAAGCATGAGAAAGTGGTTCATGCCATGATGCCTCCCTCCCAGAAAGCAATGCAAACCACCACCAGGCAACAGAAATGCAGGCAAAGAGCCGAAGAGGGAGGGAGTCTGATTCAAAAGCTAAAAACCTGAGCTTCCAGCCAATCCATGGTACAGGGACAACAAAGGGCTACTGACCCTTAGAAATGGACTAGTTCCCTGGTCTTCATCAGGCTGTCATCCCCCCTCCCATCACATTCCCATACATGTTTATTGCTCTTTTGTCCCCCTATGTCTCCTCCCCCAAACCTTTGATGGTAGGATACCAGCAAAGTGCCAAGCCAAAGATGGCATAACTGACTTCCCCCCCCCCCCGACAGAGACTTTAGTCCTGTACAGCAAACAAAAAAGAGTGGGAGAGACACGTGCAATAGCATAATTCATTAGACAGCCAGGTTTTTCTGGGTATATTTCATGAAGTCTCTTAAGTAGTCTGGAAGCTTTAATGTGTTTAGACGCCACTCATTCAGTTTCAGAGGTAAGGAAATATTTTCATGGACTAAGTATTGGGTTTTTCCCTGGAAGTGCAAGAATCCAATATACTGCTCCCCTTTGCAATGGGATCAGGGGATGGTTTCTTCATTGAACATAGAGAAGTTAATCCTGGTTTTAAGAGGCTATAGTGGATTACCAGATGAATATGCCTAAGGATTTTTGGTAATTCAAATTCAACAGTCACTGGATTAATATCTCTTTTTATGGGGAAAGGGCAAACATATTTTGGACCCAGTTTTTTAGAAAGTTGTCTGGATTGTAAGTACTTGATTGATAGGTAGACTGGACTTTGTAGTCTTTTGGTTTAGTTCACCTTTTATTTTTTATATGCTTCTCTCACCTTCTCCAGAGGTTTTCTACACAATTTTGTAATTGTGTAATTCGTTCATTTAAGGAGTCAGTCAGTGGAGTGGTTGGAGGCAGTTTGGGAATAGATACAAAGTCTTGCCCCATGTGGTACGTGCAGTAGTGGGATTCATCCGGTTCACACCAGTTTAACCAAACCAGTAATTAACGTTTTGTGCAGTTCGGCGAACCGGCTGAAAATAAAGTGCAAGAGAGGGGTTTTTTTCTTCTCTCTCCCTTTAGTTAATAGCTCTGGGCAGACAGCTGAGAACCACTTAGCAGGTGAATACTTAGTTGTGATAACTAAAGTGTAGGAATACAGCTGGCACATGCCTTGAATAATCAATAGAAAATTGATAGGATAAGGCAGAGAAACACCCAGGAAACTCATCAATGACCCATCTAGGGATGGGATTGACTTCCTCCCTTCAGGAAGGACAAGATTACAAACATTTTCATTATATATGCTATTAAGTAACACTTCTGTGATCAACTGATACTCCCTGGAGTCTCCCAAGACCTGGGGCTGAGTCTCAAGGGGTTGCTTCTGTTGCCTACTTTTTCGGACATTTCACCAGTATATAAGGAACAAAACGGAAAAGGCCAGCATATACTAGAATTCAATCTGTGGCTAAAGAAGTGGTGTAAAGGGGAAGTCTTTGGTTACATTAGTTACAACGTCTGCAGCTGGTCCAAAACTGTACAAAAGAGATGGTTTGCAGCCATCAAAGAAATGAACTGAGTTATGGGGACAATGAATTAATTGATATAGAACATTTCTGCCCCGAGCAATCTAAAATTAATAGGATTATCAGTACATGTAACGTGGATATTTGTACAGGTAAGAATATCAACCTTGCTGTCAAGCAAAATCAAGCTTTTAATAGTGAATGTCATACCATGTGCACTAATCAAACAGGTGGTAAGGAAGCAGGGGAACTCAGGCACAGGACAGGTTATGTATAAAGTAAACACAGGGTCAGTCAAAAAGGACTCAAACGTCTATACACCAATGCACAGAATATGAAGAATAAACAGGGTGAATTAGAAATTCAAGTAAATGAGAGCAGATATTATATTGTTGCTATTATGGAAACTTGGTAGGATGACACCCACAAATAGAACATACAGCTAGAGGGATTTAAATTATTTAAAAGAAACAGACCAAATAAAAGAGGAGTAGTAGTTGCACTATATATAAGAAATAACTATATCTCTACAGAAATAGGGCACAACAATTATGAAAACTGTCTTGAATATATTTGAGTCAATATAAAAGGGGGGTGAGATTGCCATAAGTATATACTATAGGCAGTGGTGGGATTCAGCCAGTGGTGGGATTCAAAAATGTCCCCTACCAGTTCTGTGGGCATGGCTTGGTGGGTGAGGCTATGTGTTCAGCCAATCAGAAGTGGTATTTGCCAGGG
>JANHFQ010029010.1:0-12428 GCA_032468035.1 Aparallactus werneri | reverse complement strand
ATGAGCACCACCCCCTAGAGTCGGAAACGACTAGCACGTATGTGCAAGGGAAACCTTTACCTTTACCTTTACCTTATTTATTCTGTAGTACTTTATGGTATTTACTACATCATATTTTAGGTACAATATTTAACCTAAAGTAGCATATAATTTTAATAGAGCTTATAATTATTTATAATTACTTTTCTAGAAGACACATTTAAATAAGGTTTAAGTATGGAAAAAAGATGAAAGAACGAAAATAATCTCCTCTTCACTTTAAGAAAAAAAATACTTGCAATTATAGGTATAATGAGCAGGGTAATACTATAAAATAAACTCATTGAATCTAATATATTCTACCATCTATGTAGGAAAACAATAGATCTGTTTGAAACAAGAGTAACTGAAAATTATAGCAAAATGAATAAAACAAGCTGCTGCAAAAGAATCATAAAGGAAATTCCTGTGATACAAAACAAAGTAATATGAAATATAATCTACAATGGCTAATCCACTTTAATAAAACAAATACTTTTTATAAAATATTATTTTAATATATTTTTAAAAGTCTATAGGTAACACCAATGATAATTACAGACTCCTTTGCCTAATAAAAATGCTAGAGAAGTAAAATCTATTAAAATTACATTTAGAAGAATTAAACATAGTGTTTGCACTATATAAATGCTGCAGTTAATGCTATGCATACAGTTTAACAACTCTACATAAAGACCCTGAATTTTATTATTACACTAGCATTGTTTCTGCAGTATAAGGTGAAAATCAGCGTTCACCACAAGACCAGCATTATTAGAATAACAGATGAAAATGGATTCCTTACATAAACTCTTCGGGCACTGCAGGTGGAGGTTTTGTTCTGAAATCTTTGGCAAAAGAGAGGAAAACCCCATGAGAGGCTATGCCGCCAATGATGAAGTCCCCATCTTGATGATATTCATGAACTGGGTGCTCCAGATAATCGACGCTGCATTTCACAGTGGGAGCTCCATATGGCATATATGATAAAAGGATTAACAATACTAACCCTGTTTCTGACATCCTAAACTTAAATTAGGAAAATTCCTCCTTGCAAATTTTCTTTTTTCTATCTAGCCATGGTCACTGGAATACTTTATGAATTATTGTAGAAGTTTACAAAGTCCTCTGGTCAATTTAAATCTCTAAATACTAAACGTTAGGGACCATATAAATACATGCATGTCTGTCTCTTATCCTTATCACTCCTTCAAATACTCAAATAGATGTTGTGTTCATACCATAATTCTCTAATGAAATAATCCACCTAACTGTTATTCATGACTGACAACACACTGCTGTGCCAGATTAGTTAATTGGAAATATTATTAAATGGAAAATGGAATTGTTATCATTTCAAAGCAAGAATTCCTTATGGAATTGTTAAAGAAAACATGTTTGTCCTGTCTGAACATATGTTTTTATTGTAACCTCTTGAGAAAGAAATCATCTTTCTATGAATGGTCCAGAAAGAAGCAAAGGTAACCAACTATACAGGTAGTCAACTTACAACAGTCAACAGTTCATTTAGTGACTGTTCAAAGTTACAACGGCAGTGAAAAAAGTAATGTGATCATTTCTCACACTTGTAGCATCCCCATGGTCATATGATCAAAATTCAAATCATTAGCAGCTGGTTCATATTTATGATGGTTACAGTGTCCTTGGGTCATGTGATCTGCTTTTGCAACCTTCTGACAAGCAGAGTCAATGAGGAAACCTGATTCACTTAACAACCATGTTACTAACTTAACAATTGCAATGATTCACTTAACAGTAGTGGCAAGAAAAGAAGTAAAATAGGGTAAAACTCACTTAACAAATGTTTCACACAGTAGCAACATAAATGTTGGGCTCAATTGCAGTCATAAGATTACCTATATTAAGATTTGGATTTGAAGCTGAAAATTACTGCATTTTATCATAGGAGTTCTCTGATTTCAAACATGCTTTGCAGAAATCTAGGGAGTGAGATTGAATTGTCCTAAATTCTAGGAAACTCTTATAGACATACATACAATGTATTTTTCTATGGCAGCACTTGCCCCTTCCACTCTATTCCAATGTAATAGTTATCCATTCTAAAACTATGGACCATTTTTACTATTGAAAGAATTAGAGCATATACAGAGGGAGGCTAATTTGACTTTTGATTCCCTGCTGAGCTGAGCTCCATTGTAACCTAATACATCACTTGCAAAGATGAGGCCTCCAGGCTAATTGCCAAGCTTGCCTTTGCTGTAAAATGTGAATTCTATCAACTGTAACAATCTAATGTGAGATAACAACCCTAGCAAGCCCTGGGCTAGATGCCAAAAAATGTATTAAAAATGTGTGATCTCAGCAATTTTAGCCCTTTCCCAACAAAGGGGAGGGAAATGGCAATCCACTCCAGTATCTTTGCCATGAAAACTCCATGGACACTACCAGAAGGCAAAAATATATGACACTGGAAGATGATCCCCTCAGGTTGGAAGTAAAACACAACCATGTTTTAGAACTTCCTTACATTGTAGGACAATTTTTCTAGTCTTTGAGTGCAAGGACTGGAGGAGAGGTGGACAGCCATAAAGTGCAAATCCCAGTCTGATTTAAGAAGCCAGATAAAACAAAAACATACCCCAGTCTTTTGCCCACCCACTGGGTCATCCAGCTTCCTGGCTTGGTTGCCACGACAGTCAGAGTCTTGGCTAGAATACAGGAAATAGCCACAGAAAAGATGATGCTGAAACCAGTTTGTCAAAGAATACATGCCACCTCATTGGGCTGACCAATGAATAGTAATGTACAAAGGAAGCAGAGCAGGAGGGTGATGAGGAGAATATAGGTGAGAATATAGCTTTGATGATGGGAGTGTTGTGATGTGTTAAAACTGTCCTTAGTAACAGAACTGTGATTGTGGAACAGAAAGGAGAGAAACAGGCTAACGTGTCTCTTTATATGACAAGAAACTTATAACTTTGGAAACACATGAATCCTGCTTTTGTGCAATCATAACAGTCATTCATATCTGAAATGAAAAGGATATATCATCAAACTCATATGGATTCATAAATCTTTATAACTTGATGACTTCATATAGGTTTAAATATGAGAACCCAGTTTCTTGGTGACAATATGCTGACTTTATACATTGCTTAGAGAGGGCTGTAAAGAACTGTGAAGTGGTATATAAGTCTAAGTGCAGTGGTGGGATTCAGCTGGTTTTCACCAGTTCAGGAGAACCAGTTGTTAATTTTCTGAGCAGTTCGGAGAACTGGCTGTTGGAAGAAATCTCCTTCCAACAGCATTTTGTTTTTCTCACCTTAAGGGGTTAATCCTGTCAGGAAGGCAGGAAGGAGACATTGTTTCTAGCCTAATCTTGCTTATCTTTATTGCTTAAGTGTTTTCAGAAACTGCCTCTGCAGTTACAGTCGTTACATTTCTGTAGCCTGAGTAGATTCTTTGGAGTTGTTTTTTCTTTTATTATGGGACTTGACTTTTTTTAAAGGGGAAGGGTTTGATATTTTAGCTTTTTACATTGCTTTAGTGGTTCCTGGCACTGTCCTTTTGTGTGTACTTCCAACATGACTGAATCCTCTCCCAAGTGGCAAACAGGCTGAAGCCACTCCTTGCCTCCTCCATCCCCAATTAAGGGTAGGAGGGGGCAATCCCACAACTTCTGGAGGAAAGTTGTTCCACTGGTTAATTGTTCTGTCAGGAAATTTCTCCTTACTTCTAGTTACTTCTCTCCTTCCTTAGTTTCTTTAACATTTAAACATTTCTCTATTATCTATAAACAAAATTAATTCTAAGTATCATTCATACTAATCCAATTCACATTATTGGTAATCTCTATCAATTTTAAGTAATTTTCTTAAGAATACACATATAATCCTCATTATATTTATTCAAACATACATGAACAAAATTGCCTAACCCCTCAGTTTCGTGTTGTTCAGCTCTGGTCTCAACACAATAATGTAGCATTTGGGGGAAAAGATGCAGATCAGCAACCCAGCACTCGAAGCTAACATTGAGAAGATTTCCACAGCCACTGTGTATTTCCCCCTGGTGCTCAGATAGGTTGGAACAAAGGATATCCAAACACTGCAGAAGACCAACATGCTGAAAGTGATGAATTTGGCTTCATTGAAACTATCAGGTAATTTCCTGGCAAAAAATGCAACTATGAAACTGATTGTGGCCAGGAAGCCCATATAACACCTTACAGAATAAAACATAATCATAGAACCTTCCTTACACTGCAGGACAATTATTCCAGTCTCTGAGTGCAGGTCAGCATCTGGAACAGGAGGAGAAATGGATAGCCATATAGTTGAAATCCCAACCTGAATTAAGAAGCCTGATAAAACAAAAGCATAGCCCAATCTTTTCCCCACCCACTGGCTTATCCTGCTTCCTGGTTTGGTTGCCATGAAAGCCAGGACCACAGTAACAGTCTTGGCCAGAACACAGGAAATAGCCCCAGAGAAGATGATGCTGAAACTAGTTTGTCGGAGAAGACATGACACCTTATTGGGCTGACCAATGAATAGCAATGTACAAAGGAAGCAGAGCAGGAGGGTGACAAGGAGAATATAGGTGAGATCCCGGTTGCTGGCTTTGACGATGGGAGTATTGTGATGCATCAAAAATGTCCTTAGTACCAGAACTGTGATTGTGGAACAGAAAAGAGAGAAACAGGCTAAGATGATCCCCAAAGGTTGGTTATATGATAAGAAACTTATATCTTTGGGAATGCAGAAATCCTGTTTTTTGTTGGGATACTTTTCATCTGTACAGCTGTAGCAGTCATTCGAATCTGAAATGGAAAAGATATGGTCTGAGTCTCGAATGTATGCTTAAAACTTAGGAAGAGCATAACTTTTTATATACTGTAGCTAAGTATTACATTGCCAATCAGTCCAAATTCAACCAAAAAACCCTTTATATTAACTGTCTTTCAGTCTTAGCTAAAATTCAGATAACAATAAAATTCAACTCACCCGTGTAGATAAATTGAAACAAATACTTGTTTTATGTGAATATTTTTATCAGAGAAAATATATATATACATCCATAACACTACAGGAGCTACTTCAAATTACTGAATGTAACTGTGAGTTTTAGTTCTACCTTAGGCATAGAAGTCAGGTGGGTGATTGTCTGCTAGTCACTATCTCTCAGCCCAACCACCCTCATAGGGGTGTTGTTTTGGAGAAAATAAGAGGAAGGAATATTATGTACGTTTGCCACTTTGAATTATTTATAAAGTAATAAGGATGGGATAAAAATCTTATAAATAAATAACTTAAATTTTAAAATGTGGCTCTGCCAGATGTAAAAGCTGGATTCAGAATATGCATAGGTATTTGCAATCATAGTACTAGCATCTGTTGGTTAAAGTAATAGACAAGACATCTCAAAATGTATTTATTTTTCCCATCTTGAATATATAATGTTTGCTTTTACTTTGTAGATGTTAGAGTTAAAAAAACCCAAGAAAAACACACAGAGCTTTTTCTAAGCAGTTTATTATTCCTGACTCATAAATAAAAATATTGCCAGATTGAAGCAAGCTACTTGCACCATTAAAATTTGGTTTTGTTTTGAACATATAAGAACTCCTAGGAGGAGCTATTTTTACTCTCTTCTCCCCCAAACTAGCTAAACTTTGCTGCCTTTTGCTTCTGTGGAATACATTGCCTTTCTTCTGGGAATCCAGATTATATTCCACCACAGTAATCTGCAACAAATTTGTGGTTAGCCATTAAAATATCATCTGCCTATTGAAAAATTTGCTCATGAAGAAACAACAGAATAAACTTTGAGATAACTACATAATTCAAAATCAGGAAATTAAATAAGATATATAACTTTTGTATATCATCATTTTAAAGTTAATTTATATGTATATCCTCTCTCGTGTTAAATATTAGAGCAAAATAAATAGTAATTACAATTTAAAATGCTGGGAGAAATATCAACAACCTCAGATATGCTTATGATGTGACTTTGACAGTTGGAAATTCAAGGAATCTATTCCTAAAGATGAAAAGAAAAAGGGTGAATTCTATTAATATTAAAACAATAAAACTGAGAATGTGTTAATAACCAAGGACAACCCAGAAGAATATGAACTAGTCAAGGTTTGTATATTACTAGCATTAAAAATGTAAAATATTGGCATCTGTATCCATAAAATAAAGGAATAACTGGATCTATATTGATATATATAAAATATAAAGAAGCAATAAAATGTAACACTGAAAATAAAGATATGCATTGTCAACATTGTGGTCATCATTTTGACTGTTGTAATATTTTGGCTGTGATAGCTGCATAATCAGAAATGTTGAACAAAAAAAATTAGTACTGGAAAAAATTGTTGGAAAAATTTTGAATTGCAAGAAAAATTGCCATTCACTACCAGATGAAATAAAACCAGACTCCTCACTGGAAGCATTAACAGCAAAATCATTGTAAAATATTTCAACATATAATGTGAAGGTAAGAACTACTGAAGAAGATCCTGATACACGGAAAAAATGAAAGCAATCAAAAAAGTGAAGAGAGGAAGCGGTAATTATATACTAGTATGATTGACACAACTGTCAGCTTTGAAAAATTCAATAGAATTAGTTATCAACAGACAATCCTTGAAAAATATAATATATATTAAGGAGTGAAGAATTGTAATTAACTAAACAAATTTCCACCATCAAAGCTGACATCAACTAGAAAAACTCAAAGAAGCAATGCAAGATCAGAAGATGTGGAGAGACCAGCCAAGAATTGGGGCATGACTGAATGGACAACAACATCATCATAGCAATAGCACTTAAATGTATATACCACTTTACAGTGCTTTACAGCCCTCTCTAAGTGGTTTACAGAGTCAGCATATTTCCCCCAACAATTTGGGTCCTTATTTTACCCACTTCAGAAGGATGGAAGTCTGAGTCAAACTTGAGCCTGGTGAAATTTGAACTGCCAAATTGCAGGCAGCCAGCAGGCAGCAGAAATAGCCTGCAGTACTGCACTCTGACCACTGCATCACCATGGCTCATATCAAGCAATTTTCATACCTTAGATTTTTAGTACTCTTTCAAAAGCCAGACATAATTCTGAGATACACAGAGTGTTAAGAGGAAGATGTGGGGTCAATGACTAGAGGCAGTGGATGTTTTAGTGTGATTGTACGAAGACTGAGTATACTGCGTATTTATGTAACTTTTATCTTACTGCTTTGGATTTTACATGTATTTTTATTGTTTTTATGGCCTTGTGGTCTTTGTTGTGAGCTGCCTAGGGTCCTTCAGGAGTGGGCGGCATATATACTTGATTAAATAAATAAATGTACTACTGCAAATCCCAAAAGCAATACTGCAAGAAATAGCTATTAGGAGAGATAGATATGTACAGGTCCTGTCATTTAAGGAAGGCCATCCAGTGGGACCAAGAAAAAGGGTATTCTCCATGGTGGCAAATTTCCTGTGAAACATCATGGAAATAAGCTTGGTCCCCATCTAGATACATTTCACAAGGCCCTGAAAACCGTGGTTTGGCAGGGGGCTTGGGGACCCCATAGTGATACAAACCCATAAAGTGGTTTGTTTGATTGTTGTCACAGTCAAGAGAGGTGGGGGTTTATTGAGTTTTGTATTTGGAGTTTTATTTCTGTAAGTTGCCTGGAATCACTGTGAGTTAGTTGATCATAGAAATTTTCTAAACAAATAAGTTTGTAGATTAAAACTTGATTGGGTAAGGTGAATTTCCAAGTTGAACAATTCAAAGTCAATCTGAAGATTAATGATGCCAAATCAAGGGAGAGATGAGGTCATGGTTAGTCCCCAAGCCAGAGTCATAAATAACTAGATTCTAAGTATTGTGATAAACAAGCCAGATGCTGGAGTTGCTTCTAGCAAGAGAGCAATATTTCTGCGAGTTAATTTCCTGTCTTCTAAATATGCACAATTGTAATTGAACCTTGCTGGTGAGTTCAGCATCTTGCTGCTTCCTCAAGTGTTGCACGGCTGGTAAAGTACAGAGATCCTAAGAGGAATTGATGGGAGTGGTGGGAGGAGCAAGTGAGTGTCTGTAGCAGCCTGCATTACAACTGAATCAGACTCCAGGGACATTATTCTGAACATTATTAGTCTATCATTACCTTCTTTCTCAGCAATCTTCCCTTCCGGACATTGGATGCAAGAGTAGCAGCAAAATGGCTTCCCCTCTATCATTTGCTTCCAAGAACCAGGACAACATCTTGGTGTACACAGAGAAACTGGAACTGTCTAATTCATAAAGCCAAACCAAGAGGAAAAAAGACATGAATAATTATGCAGTAGGGCATTAATGAACTTTATGTTCTTGGTAACATGATTACCATGAATCTATATTTTCCAGGATGCCACCATGCTTAGATGGGACACCAATAACAAGGTTTTGTTTTTCAACTATTGAGTTTCCTAATCAGTTTCATTAATGACCCTTTCTAAAGTGAAAAGAGGAAGATGTGTTGTTGCAAAACATAGCATATAAAGTGACAGCTCAGAAATAATTGCGATGTTTTGTGATATTTTTTATTTGATATCTTTGACATTTGAAATTTTGTAAAGATGATAAATGAAATTTTAAAAATGGCTTCTTTGCATGACTAATACTGATTTTTTATTCTTTTAGTTAACAATCATTTTAACATTTCCTATTCCAAATAGTTTATTGAATTGCTGTCCAACAAAGACAATGCAGGATTCAGATGAACCCTATGTCAGGGTTCCAAGTAATAAATCCATTGCAAGCAAGAACTCCGAGGCAGGTATTAGAAATATCATATTGGCACATGTCTGGTGAAAATCAACTCTGAGGGACCCTTTGGTTTTCACCTAATTAAAAGTAAAAGTTTTCCCTCAACCCCAAACAATCAGTCACATGGCCCAATCACTGCAGCATCTGCTGGTCTGGTGACATCACTCCTCTTTCCTCTGGCCAGCTGTGAGTACGTCCTTGGTTCCCAAGAGAAAGTATTTTATTTTGCCTACACAAGCCCAGCTATCTCTAACCCCCTATCCCTATCCCTCACTCCAGTGTGGCAGCACTGAAGCTCCAAGATGGCTTCTCCCAAATCAGCTTCAGGTTTGACACCCTACCTGTTCTCATTTTTATTGATAGGACTGCGATTCAGTGCATACATGCAGGTTGCCTGTAACTGCAACCAACCTGATTAAACCATTCATTCCATGTTATGGCATCTTCCTGAATGATGAATGATTCTTCTGCAGGGGAGTGTGAATCAATCCTTCCAATTTTTACCTTCGTCTGGTTTTCAGAGAAAATAAAATTAATGATATCTAATCCAGCAATCATCTTCCCTTCCTGATCAAACAATATACTGTCTCCAACACTGTTGTTAAATGTAACATATCTCAAAAAGTGATGTAGCTGAATGAAAAAGAAAGGACAACTATTGTAGACAAAATTATATATTAATGCAGTTATCCAAAGAAACTATTTCAGTGTTGAATCTCTAAGTAGATAAGAGGGGGGAAATACCTGGCTCAGCATTTCCCCTGCATTTTGTTAATTACTTAATTCCTAATAACCAATGATGGTTGGAAACATACATTTTTTTAAAAAAAAGGAATAATTATAAGAATTTTCTGCACTAAAACCTGCACCGTTGTTTAAATTGGGTTCTAATAATTCATCACAAAATGGCATTGTTAGATTTGGTCTGGGAAAATTTTAATAAGCTTCTGCACATTCTAAAATGAAGATATAAAAATTAGATAAATCTACATGGTGGATTTGAAATAAAGGCATTGTATTGCTATAGCTAGAGATTTAGGATTCAAGAATTTAAAGTGAATGATACCTTCCAAAATGGCTGATTATGAGCCCATAGCCCACCATCCATCATTGATCTGTGTTTGAGTCGAGATGTAAACATGGCATGTAAAGCATGGGCTATGGCAAAAACAGCATTGTAGATACTGTAGCTATAACCAGACATGGATATTTCAAAAAGGGGTGCAGAGAGTTTATTTAGTTTCTCCTGGCCAGTGCAAATGTTCTCTTTTTCTTCATTGATAAGCATACCTAGAAATTGACAGTTGAAGACCTGCTCCCAAAAGCCTTTGAAAAAGCCATCTCCTTTCGTAGTGAAAGGATTTCGACTCTCAATAAATTGCTGAAATCCAGACACATCGTTGGAATGAAATGTAAAGCCTAAAGCTCCATGGAAAATTCCTAAATCCCAATATCTCTGAAATCCAAAGGAAGCAATCTCCATTTGGGCTGTGAAGATCCATAGCTTTCCTAGAGGTTTCCGATATTTACTGTCTACATCTTCATCTGATTGATAAGAGAGAAATCTAAAAAATCCAAAGGAATTAGATTCACCAAAAGCAATTATCACTGTAGCCTTACTAGCTGTCAATGTATCATAAGTCTTCCTCCCTTTATTCAGTAATTCAAAGATATTAGTAATAAAAGTTATGCCAGGGATTTTTTCTATGAATGCAATACAGATACCCTTCTGAAAAAACATAGGTATCACTGTTTGTAAAATTCTTTCTCCATCGTCAGTCTCCATAACCACCATTCCAACCCATATCCATCTGAATTGCAGAAGCAGAGATAAAATTCCTTCATATTGAAGATTTTCCTTTGGAACCATTTGGTAGAAGGGAAGGCCAGATGATTTGTCCTTCATCACTGGAATTGGACTATAGCTAAGCTAAAGAGATCCATGAAGAAGAAGAAAATAATTACGGCAGTTCTTATCATGTGCCCAGTAGGACAATGTTAAATTCAATTATTAGTATTTTCCATCTGCCTATAAAACCACCTCTTACATTACTAAACAACTCAGTATCAACAGTGGAGTCCTTCAAGTTTCTAGGTTCTATCATATCTCAAGACTTAAAATGGACACCTAACATCAAAATCATCATTAAAAAAAACACAACAAAGAATGTTCTTTCTGTACTAACTCAGAAAGCTTAAACTGCCCAAAGAGCTGCTGATTCAGTTCTACAGAGGTATTATTCAGTCCGTCATCTGCATCTCTATAACTGTCTGGTTTGACTCTGCAACAAAAAACACCATAGATTTCAATGGATAATTAGAACTGTAGAAAAAACAATCGCTGCCAACCTGCCTTCCACTGAGGACCTGTATACCACACGAGTCAAAAAGAGAGCTGTGAAAATATCTGCAGACCCCTTACATGCTGGACAGAAATTGTTTCAACTTTTACCGTCAAAATGATGCTATAGGGCACTGCACACCAGAACAACTAGGCACAAGGATAGTTTTTTTCTGAATGTCATCACTCTGCTAAATTACCATACCAATTATTATGTCAAATTATTACTAAGACTGCATTACTATTAGTCTTCTCACCCTTCCTAGTACCTATCTCATCCCACTTATGACTAAAATCATGTTTATTTATTTATTTATTTGTGCTATTTATTTATTATGTTGCTATATCTTTACAATTTATATTGTTTATTTGTTTTCCTAGTGTGATTTGATTGCTTATTAGTATCCTATGACTACCACTAAGTGCTATATCTTATGGTTCTTGCTGAATGAATATTATTATTATCGCTATTATTTTTTTTCTTTATGTACACTGAGAGCACCAAACAAACCAAAGACAAATTCCTTGTGTGTCCATTCACACTTGGCCAACAAAGAATTCTATTCTATTCTATTCTATTCTATTTTATTCTGTTCTGTTCTGTTCTGTTCTATTATAATTAAATAAAATTTAAAATAAACAAAATCTGATTTAAAATGAGATTAACAGATATTGAACAAAAATCAGAAAACCTTTAATCAGTGTTTCTGTGACCTTCAACTTTTTGTCATTTTATGTCATTTTGAATGGATTTCTAGATCACTCTCATTTTACTTCCTACTATATATTTTGGCATATCTCTTTATGTATAACATGAATTTCAGACCAATCTTCTTCATGTATTAAATATATAAATCATATAAATTATTACATTACATCTATTTTTAACTGTTGCATAATTGACTTTGAATATTGACATTGTTTTTAACCTTGTTGATTTAATAATTTTGAAAAAAAGAAACAATATTCTTTGGCTTTCCCAAAGGTGCTTTTTTCAAGAAGCAATTGGACCTTCTGGTTTTTCTTTGAAGATGTTTTGCTTCTCATCCAAGAAGCTTCTTCGGCTCTGACTGAATGATGTGGAATGGAAAGATTTACAGTATACTCCTTGCAGACAGCTGGTCATTTGCATTCTTTTAGTGAATTGTTAAGGCCACTTGGAGGTTTATCTGTGTCATCAGGATCAGCTGAGTGGTGCAAATGGATGTGGAGCCTTCCTGAAACTCTTGAAAGGACTGTATTGTACACTTATTATTATTATTATTATTATTAATTG
>JANHFQ010028816.1:0-12433 GCA_032468035.1 Aparallactus werneri | reverse complement strand
GGTGCATATTTAAGAAAGGATAATTTACTTTTTTCTCTCAGGTTTCTACTTTCTATTGTATTACCTGCTTGTCAATTGAAACAATTGACAATTGAAACCTTATAGCTCAATTGGTTAAATTATTCCATGATAATGAAGCAACAGATGACAGACATTTAATATTAATGTGTAATCTGAATATAGTAGTTTTCTACAGTTCAGATTGGGATTCAATTATCTCCCGAAATATGAGACAATTCAGTTTATGTACTGTATTTCACTCATATTCTCTTTTGCCTTACCTTTGCTTTGAAAGTGACTTTAAAGAAGTTAAGAGTCATTGAGTGAAGATACTGGATTCTTACAGTTTCTAATTAAAAACCCATAGACAAATGTTTCAGTTTTAAAGAGAATATTAATAATTTGATATGGTTATAAAATTTGCTAGCCCTTAATATGCCCTTTTATTAAGATTTATCCTGATGGTCAGTTGTATGACTGAACTCTTTGGATAAAATAAGAAAGGCCATATGTGCTGATAAATTCCTTTTATTTAGACAATGTTTGGACAATGTTTTCTTTAGTCACACATTCCTGATGAACTATGCAACATGCAGCTCAAGTTCAGACCTAATTAGAATTTTATATTAAATGTAAAACTTTATTTCTTTCTGCAATAATTTTGCAAATATAATGGTTGGAATTGTAAAATTGCTTCTATGCCAAAATTATATTATTAATATTTAATATTAATACTTAAAATTGAAAGTAGAAGAATATTGGTCACCTAAGTTACTTTAAAAGTTAATATAAACAGTAAGGTGAAGTGGCACTTTAAATCTCATCATATAGAATTTGTCTCGTTCATAGTGGTCCATGCTATGGGTAGTCCTTGACTTACAATCACTTGTTTAATGACCTTCAAAGTTATGGTACTGAGAAAAGTCATTTATGACCTATCCTTGCATTTACAGCTGTCACAGCATCCCCACGATCACATGATCAATATTTGGATTCTTGGCAATTGGCAGGTAACAGTGCAGTGTCCCAGAGCCTCACATCACCTCTAGTAACCTTCCCGGAGCTGCCAACAACAAAGAACTTTTTGGTAGCCCCAGGGAAGATTACTAGTGGTGGGAGAAGCTAAATTCACTTAAGACTGTAGCAAGAAGGTTATAAAAATGGACATTATTTACGGTGTAGATTCTGATCCTAATTGTGGTCGTAAATTGAGAACTACCTACAGTATATTATTTTCTAATCTCAAACTCAAACATGGAAATTCAGTGGCTAACTCGAGCCAGTCACTGTCCCTCAGCCTAGCCTTAAAGGGGTACCGGTAATTGCAGTGGAATTAAAGTGAAGAGAGATAAGGCTGCCTTGTGCTCTTGGAGAAAACGTAGGATGTAAATCTAATAAACAGTATGATTTTTTTAAAAAAAGTTTAGATTTAATAATTTCTGTATAATGGATCTTTATGTATACGGTACTTGTTATGCTAGTCCCTTTCAGGATAAAAAGTTAGATTAAGTGTTGAAAAAGAATAAAAATGGTAAAAGAAACATAGAGCACTAGAAAGGAAATATAACTGAATTTTGTTTTATACAGATGCCATTCAAAATTATTGTCCATACTTTTTCCATCCTTGGAAACTATACTTGGTTCTGTCATCCATACACCAATTCATACACTACATTTAACTTTTCAAGCTGTTCAACAGTCTTACTTGAGAGTCTTATTAGTGTTTTTCTTTCCTGTCAATCCATCACTCTTCCTTAATATATTTATTGTATGATGCAGCCATCATGTATTCTCTCTGTATAACCAAATCACATTGATGTATTACTTTTGTACTGCTCTCTCAACTTTTCTATATAGTTTACATAGCATCCATTTTATCTTGATGCTATCTCTTCTTGTTTTACTGCCTATACTTCTTAATAACCCATTTCAACTCCATTCAACTTTTATGCTTCAATTCTCACTCCCACATGACAAAATATGCAAAAGTACACTTCATTATTTATACTGTTTCTTCTTGTCTATCTTTGTAAGCTTAATAAGTAATCCATTGCCATTATTTTCAGGCTTCTTCTGAAACAATTGTTTCTCGCTTCCAGTATTATAATATATATAGATATTTAGATATTTTCATTATTTTTAACAAATGCTCATTCCTTGCAAACAGCCACATGGTATCACAACTTTTCCACTAGCATTTACATACCTTAAAACTTCTTCATATTTTGTAACCTTTTTGTTGTTGTGTGCTGAAAGTGACCCCATGCGCGCCCATGCATGCCGCACCATAATGCAATGTATGCAACCCCCCCATGCATGTGCACGTGACCCCCCATGCATGTGCGCACGATCCCCCAGAGCCGAAAAATAGCTGATCTGCGCTGCTGAGCGGATCATCTGAGCTTCAAATGCCAAACTGGTAACTAAATTTAACGAACGGTTCACCAGTTTGCCGGAATTAAATTTAACAAATGGTTCGCCCTAATTGGTAGCTAAATTTAACAAATGGTTCGCCCTAATTGGTAGCTAAATTTAACAAATGGTTTACCCAAACTGTTTTGTTAAATTTAGCTACTGGTTCGGAGTTTGAAGCTCAGCTGATTAGCACAGTAGCATGGATCAGCTGTTTTTTTGGCTCTGGTGGATTGTGTGCACATGTGCGTGGGGGGAGGAGGGTCACGCACACATGCACGTGAGGGGTTGTGCACACATGTGCAATGGAGCTGAGCTGGGTGATGGCTTGCGTGCCAGCTGACATGGCTCCACGTGCCACTTTGGGCACGCATGCCATAGGTTCACCATCACTGCCTTAGTGTCTGTGTCTGACCTTTTTTTGATCAAGCGCTGCCTTGGCCTTTGCTACATTAATCATGGTGACATCATGGTTGTATCATCATTAATACTTGTTGCAAATCATTAAGTTCTTAGCCAGCAACACATAATTTGCATATAAAGTACATCCAGATCCAGATCCCCAGCCAATATAACCTCTGTTACCACTAAAAGCATTTCTTAACATGTTTGTCAATGTATGTATTAATCAAGATAATACCACACATTCTTGTCATGTTCCTGGCACAGTTTTGAATCATTCACTTAAGCATTCAGTTTATTTGCATCCATGATGTACTTCTACCATTTACTGTTCTTTTCCCATTCAGCTATCAACTTTTAATTCCATAGTCACATAAACTATTCTGTGTTTTAAGTCTATACTTTGTTTAAGTCAATTCACAATAAACCTTATCACATTTATGAATAAGCTACTGAAAAGAAAAGATCTGGCCTTAACATACTTCACCTTGCATACAACTGTATTGTATTTCCCAAATTGAGGCTACTGTCCTCTTTCAGAATTTTGTCAAACACCTTTCCAGGCACACTTAAGACATTGTTTACTCTGTTATTATTTACCATTCATTCTTATTCTCTTGCTGCATGATTGTGTTCTTCCATTTTTCAGGCAGGGCTCACACAGATTTGCACAAATATGCCATACGTACATTAAACACCCCATAATCAAATAACATCCATATTTTAATATTTTACTGTTATATTAATATACTGGGAACTTTACTATTTTCCAATATTCTCACTGTATTTATGACCTTCATCATTTTTAATTGGATATTAACCATTACATCATTTGTTTCATTATTCATTCTTTGAGATGTCATTTTCATACAGATCTTCAAAATACTCATTTCACCATTTACTTCCGTTCCACATTAAATCATCTCTCTTATTTTTAATCCCATTCATTCTATAGTTTTCAGTCTAGCTCTAGCCCCCTTCCAGCCACTAACAGGATTTCTCAATGCTTGCTACCTCAATGCTTGCTATCTTGCTACCTCAGCTATGTTTTAACGGTACATCCCATGCAGGATCTTGTTTTGTTTTGCTATGACATTGCTTGATCTTCCATGTGCTGCTGCCTCAGACATTTTCTTAGCAGCTCATCTTCAGGTGCCATCTTACCGATGTATTCCTGGATGCTGTGGGTTTCATCCAGGACAATGGTTTTGACATTCACCATCCTCTTTCTGGCTAGTGTACAATCTCTGGGTGTTGGATTTGGGTGGAAACCACTGTACATCACGAGGAGCTTCTAGATCCTCACATGAGCAGCTTCAATGTCCTTTTTTGGCCAGTTCACTATACCAGCATGCTATCTTATGATGGGCAAGACATGCCTATTGATGGCATGGACCTTGTTCTTCCCATTGAGCTGGCTGTTCAAGACCTGTCTGATCCTTTAGTGATACTTGAATGTTGCTATCCTCTTTGCCTCCTCCTCATGGTTCCCATGTGACTGAGATACCAAGGTAGTTAAAACTGGCCTGAATGTCTGCTATGTCGCCCCCTGGTAATTCTACCCTATCAGTCTTAACTATTTTCCCTTTCTCTCTCTTAATCACCATCCAGCTATACTTCTCTAGTCTGAATGACTTCCCAGTGTCCTCACTGTAGATCCTTCTCAGGTGGACCAGTGAGTCAATGTCTCATTCACTCCTAGCATACAACTTGATGTCATCCACGATGGTAGTTCCACTCTTGAACTTGTATTAAGCCCTTGTGATTATCTGGCTGAGGGGGTTCAAGCCTATGCAGAACAGCAGTGGAAACAGTGGATCACTTTGGTATATGCCGCACTTAATGGCTACTTGTGTGAGTTGTCTTGAGTTGACTTCCAGTAACAAAGTCCCATTGAGTTGTTGAGGAAGGTCTTTAGTGTCCTGTTGACTTTGTATAGCCCCAGGCATTCACAGTTCTATGTGTGTGGCATTGAATTGTAGGGTTTTGTAATCAATCCAGATTGGTCTATCTAGACCTTGAGTCTTGGGCAACTGGTTTGTCTATGAACTGGTATTTTGAGCCTCTGGTGTTGTTCCCAATGCTTCTTTGAGTTGTGCTTATGTATTGGTCCAATGGCCCGTATGGTCATGTAGCTGGTGGCTATAAAGCCTGATAGAACTTTCCATGTTGTGCAGTTCTTGGTTTTTTCATTGAAAAGTTTCACTTCTTGTCCATGAAGTTTCTTCAGTTCTGACTGAACTTATAAATTACTATTACCCAGAAGAAGCTTCTTGGAGGAGAAGTGAAACGTTTTCAAGGAAAAAAACCAAAGAAAGTCCAGTTGCCTTTTGAAAAATACCTTTGGGATGTCTTTCCTTAGGTTAACCAGGATGGGTGGGAGCAGCTTGTTCATCTGTGCTACTAGGCATGCACTGCTGTTAGTTTCTTTAGCCAATAGGTGTTGACCACCTCATTTTCCAGGGGAGGAGGCATACACAGGTGGTCCTCAACTTACAGTTGAACCCAGAATTTATGTTGCTAAGTGAGAAATTGGTTAAGAGAGTTTTGTCCCATTTTATGACTTTTCTTGTGGCGTTTGCAAAGTGTCCGCATCACGTGCATTTCCCCCTGACTCTGCCAGTGCCGCTGTTGCCATGCTGCTTCTTGGAGGGCCAGCTGTGGACCCTCTGCTGCCGGACACTTCCCTTCTGTGCATACACACACCTGAAAGGCCGGTAAGAGCAGCTGTCCTGGAAACTGTAAGGTACTGGCCTATGTCACTTCGGCCCGGCTAATCCCATCCAGGCAGGCATACGCGCGCACAGTCCCGGCCAGTGGTGGGTTTCAAATAATCCCCCCACTGGTTCTGTGGGGGTGGCTTTGTGGGTCATGTAACTGAAGGGGAGTGGCCAACTCAACGTCACTCACTGCAAGGTTGACCATGACCACTCAGTCACATGGCTGATACTGCAGAGACAGGGCAATTTCCAGATACCTCCTCCACCCCTTCTCCCCTCTCGTCGCCCATGAGCGCCTAGAAAAGAGGAGCCACGCTGAAAGCAGCTGGAGCCGCTTTTAGGACCAGAAGTCAAGTCTCCTCTGTGTGTGTTTGCTCTGAAACGGCTGAGAAGGAGGAGAGAAGCTTCTCAGCTGTCAGATAAAATCGCTCAGATTCGGTTGGACCTGGACTCTGACTGGGCAGTTTCTACAGAGTTGATGGAGACGGGTCTTAGTCCTATTATCTGGGACGAGTCCGATCCAGTTGGTCCTGAGGATGTGGACAGGGCCATGGGGACGATGATTGCCTCCACCTGTTTATTGGACCCGTGCCCATCCTGGTTGGTTTCAGCCACTCGGGAGGTGACATAAGGCTGGCTCCATGCTGTGATCAATGCTTTTTTGAGTGAGGGGTTCTTCCCACTGGCTTTGAAGGAGGCCATGGTGAGACCCCTCCTCAAGAAGCCTTCCCTGGACCCAGCTGTTTTAAAGAACTTTCATCTTGTCTCCAACCTCCCCTTCTTGGGGAAGGTTATTGAGAAGGTGGTGGCTCTCCAACTCCTCCGGTCCCTGGAGGAAATTGACTATCTAGATCCCTTCCAGTCTGGCTTCAGGTCCAGATACAGTACGGAAACTGCTTTGGTCGCGTTGGTGGATGATCTCTGGTGGGCCCGGGATAGGGGCTGTGCTTCTATCCTGGTGCTTCTTGACCTCTCAGCGGCTTTTGATACCATCGATCATGGTATCCTTCTGGAGCGGCTCTGGGGGTTGGGTGTGGGGGGCACACTTCTGCGGTGGTTCTCATACCTCTCGGGCTGTTTTCAGTCGGTGTTGGTAGGGGGGCAGAGGTTGAGCCCTAAGCCTGTCCTTTGCAGGGTGCCTCAGGGCTCGGTTCTCTCACCTCTCCTATTTAACATTTACATGAAACCGCTGGGTGAGATCATCCGACGGCATGGGGGGGGGGTTTCATCAGTACGCTAATGATACCCAGCTGTACATCTCTGCCCCTGGCCAGACCAACAAAGCTGTGTAAGTGCTGCCAGTTGCGCCCCTTCCTGGATTGGGAGGCTCTTTTCACGGTCACTCATACCCTCATCACCTCACGGTTAGTTTACTGCAATGCGCTCAACTTGGGGCTGCCTTTGAATAACATTCGGAAGCTTCAGCTGGTCCAGAATGCAGCCGCGTGAGTCATTTCAGAGGTACCTCGGTACGCTCCTGTAACACCAATCTTGCAAGAGCTGCACTGGCTTCCAGTGGGCTTCCGGGTGCAATTCAAAGTGCTGGTCATTTATCTTTAAAACCCTACATGGCTTAGAGCCAGGTTACCTGCAAGGCCACCTTCTGCCACCATATGCCTCCCACTGCCCTGTGAGAGCCCACAGAGTCAGCCTCCTCCAGATTCCGTTGGCTAAACAATGTTGGCTGGCAGGTCCTCGGGGAAGGGCCTTCTCTGTGGCTGCTCCGGCCCTCTGGAATCAGCTGCCAGCCAGGGATCTGGGTTATACCCGACCTGCGGACCTTCCATTGAGCCACCAAAACCTGGCTCTGCTAGCAGGCCTGGGGTTTGTGAGTCACCGAACCTGGAGGTCGAAGATTGAGCACGTAGCACTTTACAACTGTTAACTTTTTTAGGGCTTTTAAATGTTTGTATCTATGTATTTTTTACTTTGCTGTAAGCCGCCCGGAGTCCTCCGGGAGTGGGCGGCATACAAATTCAACAACAACAACAACAACACGCACATGTCTCATTCACGGTCACGGCGCCAGGATCAGGACTCCAGCTGCACTGTCTCCTCTGTGCATGTTTGCTCTGAAACAGCTGAGGAGAGAAACTTCTTGGGTGTATCAGAGCAAACAGGCACACATCTTCTCACTCATGGTCAAGCTTCTCTCCTCCTCCTCAGCTGGGGCCAGCCAGGGGTGATATTTACCAGTTCAGCAAATCACTTAAAATTATCATCACTGGTTTGCGGGAACCGGGCCGAACCGGCTGAATATCACCACTGGTCCTGGCCCACACCATCCCAGCAGGCATACATGCGCACAGGAGATGGAAGGCGCATGCGTGCACAGGCCCACACCACTCCAACCTGGTGTGCACCCGCCTCCACACATTCGTGCCTGATGGGATAGGATGGGCCAGGCTGAAGTGATGTGGGCCAGCCCCTTACTGTTTCCAGGACGGCTGCATGGGCTGGATCTGACCACATCGTGGGCTGAATCCGGCCCATGGGTCTTGAGTTTGACTCCTCTATTCTAGCATATTATCTGATGGTACTTCTTACTGAGCCTTAGTAATTGGTCTCTAGCTAGTTTATCCATGATCTTATGTCTCATCAGCTGGTGTGGTCTGTAATGGAGAGAGTGGCAGTGATGTTCCAGTTTCAGGAATTGGCTACACATCCAGTTGTTCTTCCAAATCTTCTTGAGTATGGTGTAATGTGTAGTTGGTCTATCCCAAGATGTGAGAGCAACTTCCTCTTCTCTATATTGAAGCGTTGGATAACTAGCTGTGCCCCAGTTAGTATGAATTTAGGTGTTCTGTCCATCCAATAGTTCCCTCATACATTTCATATATCCCTTCTCATTAGGTCCATCAATTCCAGGTCTTCTTCTCTCATCCGTAAGTATTGTTTATATAATAGAAGTAAAAGTAGTTTTCAGTAAATTAACAACGTAAAAGCTATTTCAGATTTATTTTATGTCATGTATTTCAGATGAATTAAAATAGAAAAAATAGGAATGTCATAAGACCTGACATCTTCAAATAACAAAAAACTCATATTGCTCTCATTAAGAGATAGGATCATTACCCAGATAAATGGGGAAAAAATTGCATGTAGAAGATCTCTGCTTCATTTCTTGGCATCTCAGTAAAGGATTTTAGGCAATAGAAGGGAAAAGACTGTTCATTAAATATTATAGAGAATCTGCTTCTCATATTGGATAATGATGGTATAGTAATGGTTCATAATTTAGGGGGTAATTAGCAAACAATACATTTTGCCAATTTTTCATGTTTTGGGGTTTTATACTCTTCCAGGATTTGAAATGGACACCTATCATTACAACCATCATTAAAAAGGCATAAAGAACAAAGAATATTCTTTGTGCCTCAACTCAGAAAGTTCAGACTGCCCCAGGAGCTGTTGATACAGTTCTACAGAGGAATTATTGAGTCTGTCATTTGAACTTCTATAACTGTCTGGTTTGGTACAGCAGCCAAACAGGACAGGTACAGACTCCAGCAGATAGTTAGGATTGCAGAAAGAACAACTGCAACCAGCCTGCCTTCCATTGAAGACCTGTATATTGCATGGGTCAGAAGGAGGGCTGACAAAATATCTACAGACCCCTCACATCCTGAACATAAACTGTTTCAACTTCTTCCATTAGATGCCACTACAGGGCATTGCATGCCAAAACAACAAGATATGGAAACAGTTCCCCACCTTGTTCCATCACACTGCTGAACACCTAATTCCCACTGTACTACCTTATGTCTTAAGTACTGTATTTTTCGGAGTCTAAGACACACTTTTTCCTCCCTAAAACGGCTCAAAATTAGGGTGTGTCTTATACAGTGAATGTTGCCCAAGCCACGCCCACCAGCCCCCACCCTTCAGCCTCTGCCTCTCAGCAATTTGACTCCTTGCAGCAACAGCCTAACTAGCATAAACAGCTGATTGCCGGGCTGACCATCAGCTGTTTCAGGTTGCAGGGATCCTATAGCCTATTGCTGCCTCCATAAAGTGAAACTGAAACTGAAACAGGCTGTTGGCAGTTTGCTGCAAGAAAGTTAATATTATGGATTACTGGTAAGTAATCACAATTTGTTTAACTAATTTCTAGGTTGTTTTCTCAATACCTTTGACAAATATCTAGAAGAAATTGGTAGAGCATAAAAATAACCAGGAATACATGTAAGCAATGTAGAACAAATCTTATTTAAAATTAGTCAGATTTATATTGCAGTGTCAGCAATAATATGGGACATTTTCTTGACTGTGGCCTATGCACAATACAAGCCTTCAAATATGCCATCCTGTAGTTGAGGACTATTTATGACTGTCGACTGATTTCTCCATCATCAGAACAGTTTTGAGAGGAAAGAAAAGATCCTTAGCTCAGCTTAGTGGCCGGCGGCAGCTTTTTTGTCTCTATTTTGTTGCAAACAAGAAAAAAATACCAGAACATTATGGGTATTTGGTATCATATTTGACTTTTAAACAAACCAAATCCATATCCAGAAATATTACACGTATGACTTAAATTGGCTCTGGCAAATTGGCAAAATGCTCGGAGGCAAAGGTAGAGGCAGATTTTTTCCTCTTCGTTTTCCTCCCCAAATGCTGGGTGCGTCTTATACTTTGGTGTGTCTTATACTCCAAAAAATACAGTTTTTATACTCATGTAGTATAGCTGTATTACCAAGAACCTGGGATAGGCAAATCTGTTTGACAGTGTTACAAATATCGTCACAGGATGGAAGCTGTTCCAAGTACAGTTGCCTTCTGCATTTGACTGATTGCAAATTTGTCAATACTTATGGTGTTCAGTTGGTGGTCCAGTTGTTTTGGGATTGCACCCAAAGGCACCTATTACAATTGGTACAATTGCTTGCCTTTGCCGTAGTCATTCTATTTCTATTTGTAGGTCTTTATATTTTGTTATCTTCTCCAGTTCTTTGTCTTCTATTCCGTTGTCTCCAGGCACTGCTGCAATCCACTACCAGACTTTTTTGTCATTGTTGTTGTTGTTGTTGTTGTTGTCGTCATCATCACATATTCTCTACTTTTATTGGTATCTCCTTTTATTGGTATCATTAGTATGATTATTATTACTCTGTTATTTGGCATGTACACTGAGAGATTATTCACTGAAAACAAATTCCTTGTACTTGGCCCAATAAAGTTATTCTAGTCTATTCCATTCCATTCCATTCCATTCCATTCATTGGATAATTTAATCTGATTCATTTGAAAAATCCGACATATCAATTTTTAGATTCTATAGTTTACAATATCTGGGCAATGTGTCATTTTAAAGCTCTTTTGATCGGTTTTAATGTGGTATGTAACATGAGGAAAATTACTTTGCATTATACTCTTACCCCCTCTCAAAGTTTCATTTTGGGATCAAAATTGGTTCAGGTCATACAGGGAGTACAAGTTGACACGTACATGGAGAAATAGGCAAAATATCACACATAACATTTCACAAAAGCCAGCTATGGACAAATGTAGCTGCCAGTTCTTCAAAAAAATACGACAGTGATTAATACAAATTGCATTCTACATTTTCTAAGTATATGGCAACTACAAAAATGGATTCAATTTTACAAGAAGAAAACATTGGTTTCAGCAGTTCATCCCAAAAAATTAACATAGTATTTGCAATATACTTGCTGGCTGCTGATAACTAAAGTCTATACATGTTTTAATTAACCCAGGAATAGTTTGATGACCTTTGCAATCATCTTCTTTTCACCTTCTGGTAGAGTGTAAGCCCAACCAGTTGGTGTGATGGGACTAACTTTGCAAATTACATCAGTAGAAGGAATCTAGAGCACATCAGGAATTGAGGGGTAAGAAAAAAAAGGTGAAGGTCCCGATAGGTGGAGAAATGTAACTTTCACTTCATTTTCATCTTCATTTTCCCCCCAAACATAGCTCAGCCACCATCTTTCGTTGTATATGGCAATGACATACCCATTCAATTCATCAAATTTTAACCTGTCTTCATAATGGATGACTGGACAGCTAGTTGATGAGGGGGCAAATGAAAAGGGCTTAGTATAAACTTTTGTTCCACACCTTGAGGGAATGAAAGTGTGGAGTTTTTGAGTTCCTGGAATTGCCATAATCTGACTGAATCTATGTTCCAGCTGTTGTTCATTTTCAGTGTACTCTGCTTACGTAAAGGAAAGGTCACATTTCGCCCATTCATATAGTTGAAAAGGTGTCATGATCTGGTTTTCGTATGGTCTTTGTAGACTTGCCCTTGTTGCCTCCCTTTTAACCGTTCCCCTATCACCATCACATGGTCATGGATCTTTACCATGGGTCTTTACCATGAGCTGTAGGATAAAATGCCATTCTGCTTCAATTCCAAAAATATTTTTGTGATAGCAAAAGCTCACAAAGTTATTTTTATTTTTATACTGAGCAGCTGAGCCATCAGAAAAATAAAATATTTTCTTCACTTCATTGTCAAATTTCAACCTTAAAAACCAAATAAGTTTTTTTCTGAAATAAGTGGACCACCACAGGATTGTGTTCAAGGCACTCTGAGATGACAACAAATCTACAGTGTTCAACTTTGTCTTCCTTTTTAAAATAAACCACACAGGGGTGAACAGTAGATTGAACCCTGTTCCAATGATAAGATTGTACTTCATCTTGTAACACAAAATTATAGTTTTCTGAAATGTCACAAACTACTGCCACCTCAGAATTGGACAAATTTTCCTTGATATGGCTGATAAAAGCACTCTGTTGCTTTGTAATCTTCTATATCTATAAAAGAGAAGCCCCCAAAGAGTATGTTTGTATGTCATCTATACAAATCCACATTCCTGCACCAATTTTCCCCAAAATTTAAAGATAGCTTCCTTATCCTTGCGAAACGGTCACTG
>JANHFQ010027003.1:0-12512 GCA_032468035.1 Aparallactus werneri | reverse complement strand
CCTCGGCCACATGCGCATCGGCCAGCTAGTCTTCGTGCTCGCATGCCAGAAACCGAAAGAGACTAGCTGGCCGGCGCGCCTGAACCCAGAAGAGAAATGGGTGACAGCTCTGCCTGCCACTTTGGGCACCCGTGCCATAGGTTCCCCATCCCTGGTTTAGTTGAAGAGAGGGAATCCTGGCAAGTTCTTAGGGGGTGGACTAGAAGACCTCCAAGGTCCCTTCCAACCCTATTCTTTTTCATGTTCCTTGGACTAATGTTTTTAATGTTCTTTGGACTAATACTCCAGAGCAGAGCAGGGCTGCAACCATGAAGCTGAATTGGTGGCTCGTCTAATTTATTTATTCATTAGATTTGTATGCCGCCCACTCCTGGGGGACTCCGGGCGGCTACTTATCCATACATGGGGAGTCCTCCACTTAACAACCCCAACTGAGCCCACAATTTCCATGGCTTAAGTGGGTTTTGCTCTGTTTTAGGACCTTTCTTGCGCCCCTGGGTTACGTCCATCCCTGCAGTCGAGTTAGTAAGCTGGTTGCTAAAGTAAAGCCAGCTTCCCCCCTCGGCTTGGCTTAGCTTGTCAGATGGTCGCACAAGGGCTTGGCAGGACACGGCAGCCGTCGCAAGTGTGAGTCGGGTGCTTGAATTTGGACCACGTGACCCCAGGGAGGCTGCCATGGGTGCCAGGTGTGGAAAAAGCAGTCGTTTTTCAGTGCCACTGTAACTTCAAGCGGTCCCTAAACAAGCTGTTGCAAGTCAAGGACTTACCCTAACCTGTTGGAAAGTGGGGTTTTTTTTAAGTTGCCATCACAGGTGTCATTTTTCCCTCCAAAGAGGAGAGGTTATTTCTCCAAGTTTCTTGGGTTGAGGTCCTGGACGTCTTAACGAAACGACTTCTCTTTCGAGGCGTCCAATCTCGGGTTCGGTTGGCAGAATCCAGAGGCGGAATGGAGCCTCCCTCCGTCTCTCCTGCCGGGCCGTGGAGCCTGAATTGCAGAAAGGGTGGGGAAGGGGGTTTCCTTGGGGAAACTGCAACAAAAGAGGTTTTGGGGGTTAGAGTGATAAAGAGATAGGGGATAAAAATAAAGATTTTACCGCAGGAAAATAAAATGGCAAGGAAAGCGTTTGAAAGTCTACAAGCAACCTGAGAAACCTGTCAGGATCCAAGAGACCATTTCAAGCGGGATGGGAATATAGAAAACAGGCTGATTGCAGACTGTTGATCAACTCCTACAGCGGGAACAGAGAGAGGAAGTGGGAAAACCAAAAAGATCTGAGATCCAAGGACTAATAATTGTGCCTTCCTTAAGGGGACCCCCTCTTGCAAGCTGCGTAAAAGGAACTGCTTTGCAAGGGGCACCCTGCTTGATCTGGAATCTATTCTGGGGCGTCAATTATTCTCTGCCGAAGGAAACTTTGCAAAGATCTCTAGATCTGCTGTCAATCAGTTGGGTGGAGCACACCAGGCTGAGCATCTTCAACATTCCTGAGACAACAATTTCTGAGCCTCTTAAAGATTAGAGTGAATGAGGAAAAATAGCATCGTTTTCATCTTATTTTAGAGAACTCCATTTCCCCCCCCTCCCGGCTTAGTACTACTTCCCTAGCTATATTTCCTTAGCTACTTGGGTCTTGAATGGGGAGATGATTTCCAAAGGAACTTATATTCACCACAATTCATTAAGTATCTTCCTGCTTGGATAGATGCCCAAGGCAGGTTGTCATTTCTCCTATTGTTTTAATTATAATCTATACAACTGACATCAGTTAAAATCCATGAGTGGTTAACACCAGCGTGAGAAAAACCGGTTCTTGCCATCTTCCTAAGAATTGGATAAATAGAGACACGTTTAATGTCATTGTGGAAGGGGGGGGAAGAACCTGACATAGTTTGGGGGCCAACTTGGAGAAGGCCATCTCTGTGTACCTGGGGGCTGAGTTCCTAACAGAGGGAAGATCCTTCCAAAAGGAGCTTAGTTAAACTTACAGGGTTGCTGAATTACAAGATGCAATTCTGAAGTTTATAACAATTATAGTAGAACAAAAAAAACCCCAATGATAGCAAGGAGTATATATGGTTTATAAAAGTTGTCATAACAGGAAGACTCATTTTAAAAGCATGGTGTTTTTTAAAAAGTTTGATTTGTTTTATTAATATATAATATATAAACATTCCATTTCAATCAAACTGTTGTCTGGGTACAATTGTTTTCAGGCAACGTAATCAAAGTGTTTACAATAACATCACAATACTATAGTAATATTTTGTCCGTTTTAACAAATTCCTATTTCAACATTTATTCTTTTGGATGTCTCTTTCTAACTTCTGCTTTTATTGTCTAGCCATTGATAAAGTAAGTTTCATGTCAAAAAGTATTTGGGTTCTTCTTTGTTCGTAATAGTGTTAGTCTATCCATTTCTGCACATTCTAGTATTTTCTTAATTACATTCTCATCTGTTGAGATCTCGTCACACTTCCATTGTTGAGCCTATACAATTCTAGCTGCAGTTAGTACATGTAACATCAAGTATATAGTCTCTTTATCGTATTTTTCTGGTAGAATGCCCAACAAGAATATTTCTGGTTTCATGTCTATATGAAAAAAAAGTATTTTTTTTAAAAAAACAATGTTGGATTCGTTCACTGCCTTGAGTTATGTGTATCCTGCCTTTATTATTTTTACAAATAAGTAAATAAATGCCAGCATACTTCAGAGAGCAAGATCTGAAAAAAACAAACCCTCAGATCTTTTGAGTTTTATGAAGCACAGCAGGGTTAGGGCTGGACAGACTTTGGATAAATGCTGTACCAAAAACCGAAAGAGACCAGCTGGCCGGCACGCCGGAATCAGAGAAATGGGTGACGGTTCTGTGTGCCAGTCAACATGGCTCTGCGTGCCACTTTGGGCACCCGTGCCATAGGTTCGCCATCCCTGCTGTAAGCCATACTTTCAACTTTTAAGGGTAAAGTAATGGATCTCAGTGGATTACTTGCAATCTACATTTTAAGACAGATTATCATTCAGAATCACAGTGCTTTAGCTTCTTGCTTATTGAGGTAAAGAAACCACAAGAACATCTACTTCTAGATATTAGCACTTCCAGCCTGCAAACAAAGCTTTGCCTTTGCTTAAAATAATTGCTCAACAGTATTTTCCTTTTGTGCGAGTCTTATTCTCCAGCCTCTCTTCAGGCTTCGACAAAAGAATCTCTGCTGTATACTGTATAGAAGTAAGGTTTCCTATAAACTTTGTTCCCAAATCTTTTACGACTTCATAAGATCATCCCGTATAGTTTTCTTGGTAGCAGTGGTTTGCCATTGCCTTTTTCAGAGATGTTTTTCTCAATTTCTCAGTGTAGAATAGAAGAGAATAGAATAGAATACTTTAGTGGCCAAGTGTGATTGGACACACAAGGAATTTGTCTTTGGTGCTGTTGTGTAGTGAGTTCGGAAGGGTGACTTGGATGAACAATAAAAACAACAGCTTTATTGCTAGAGAATGTACAACTTGGCTAGAGCCACAACGGCTCCCCAATTTATGCAGGGGAGACTCCGCTGATTGATGGAATGTTTAACCCCCTTGATAGCCAATCACAATACAGCACACCAAACCACGGTAGCCTTCAAGCTGACAGTTCAGCTGACCATCAATTCAAATCCCCGTCTCCTCCCCAAACGGGGCTGTGGACACAACATCCCTCCCCCTCTTAGTCCGGATGACATACATAGTCTCTTAGATGCCTAGGCGGCATTCGGGACCGCTGAGATCGCCGTGGTTCAAATGGAACTGGTGGTACCGGCGAAGGTGGAAGTTCAGAAGTGTCGGCTAGTGGCTGGTCTATCACAGGGGAACCCTCACGTTTAGGCGCTAGTGATTCACCGGTGAGAACACTAGCCGTGGGTGCAGGTGTATTGCAAATACTGGGTTCTCCCGCCGGCACCAAAATGGCGGATGAGTCCAGCGCCTCGGATAGGTCCTCAGTCCCAGGCATTGTGCCCGGTGATTCTGGCAAGGATGAGTCCTGGCTTGGCCCACCAGTCCCCGGGGACCTCTGGCACAGGTGATCCACATGCCTATGCCAAGTACGCCCATCAGACAATGCCACAAAGTATGAAACTGGCCCCAAATGTCTAGTGACTACAGCGGGTACCCAGGTGGGGCCATGCAAAAAGTTAATTGCCCACACTAGGTCCTCCTCAAAAAAATGCCTGGTTGGTGCAGGACCTTCAGCCGGGCGGTGCAAGGGTATAGGTGCCCTATCTGGATGTACTTTATCCAGCAGGGTGACCAATCTCCTGCCCATAAGCAGTTCTGCAGGGGACCTGCCGGTTGCTGTAATGGGGGTAAAATGCTGCTGCAGGAGAAAGTTCGTAAGTTCGTTGTAAGTCCCCCGGCATGATCCGCTTCAAAGAGTCCTTGGTAGTGCAGACTATTTGCTCAGCCTGTCCATTCGAAGCAGGCTGATAAGGGGCAATGAGAGCCTGGCGGATGAGGTTGCTCTCCAGAAAGGTCTTAAACTCCTCAGAAGTAAATGCAGTCCCGCTGTCAGACACTATCACATCGGGGACCCCATTTGTCGTAAACAAGGCCCTCAGTTTCCGAATCACTGCGCTTGATGATGTTGACTGCACTGGTACACCACCTCCAGCCACTTTGAAAAAGATTCCACCACAGTCAGCAACACTTGGCCCTGGAAGGGGCTGGCAAAATCTATATGCAGGCGTGACCACGGGAAGTGGTTTGTTTGTTCCTACCGGTAACATACATTCTCTGTGGTGCTCCACACTGGGCTCGGCTAGTGGGGCTCCGCCCACCAAGTAGGCAGATTCAAACTCTTTGGGCGGAGCTCCTGGTCAGACCCCCAGAACTTGCAAGCTGGAGCAGATGAGTCCTGATGGAGATCTCCGCCGTCTGTGCGGTGCCAGCAGTTGACCGTCTCATATGAGTAGGCTCAGGACACCTGAAAATAAGGATAGGAACAACAGCCTCCCCTCCCTAGGGTGCTACCTGCCAGGCAGAAACAAGCGGGAGGGGCGCCGAGCCCAGTGTGGAGCACCACAGAGAATGTATGTTACCGGTAGGTACAAACAAACCATTCTCCAGTGGTAGGCTCCACCCTGGGCTCGGCTAGTGGGATTTACCCCAGCAGTCCCTAAGGGTGGGAAGGCTGGCCGGCAGGTGCAGCCAATTGGAGCACCCGTAGACCAAACTCCGAATCCCTGGCCGCATACCTGTTGACCCTATAATGGTTGATGAATGTATGCGGGGAACTCCAGGTGGCCGCCCTACATACCTGTTCTAGTGAAGGGCAAGCCCGGTAGAAGGTAGAGGTAGAGGCCCCCCATGTGGAATCTTCCACAATTCCGTCGGGGGCTGAGAGCCCCCTGGCCTGATAGGCCAGTGCGATGGCCTCTCTAATCCAACGAGAAATCGTGGTAGAAGAAACCTTGTTTCCTTGACTGGCGCGCTTATACGATACAAACAAGGCCTCCGTCTTGCGATAGGTGGAGGTCCTGTCCAGATAGTATAAGAGCGCCCTCCTGGTGTCCAGGCAATGCCATTCCTTCTCCTGCGCCGACCTAGGGGCAGGGTAGAAGGCCGGCAACACCGACTCGGTTGAGCGGTGAAAGATGGAATTGGTCTTTGGTACAAACACGGGGTCTGGACAAAGCACTATCCTGTCCGTACTGACTGTGCACAGCTATGTGGACGCTGACAAGGCCGCTAGCTCCGAGACCCTGCGGGCCGTGACGATCGCCACCAGGAAGGTGGTCTTGAAAGACAGCGTCCTGAGGGTGCAGGAGGCCAGTGGCTCGAACGGGGGCCTCGCTAAGGCCGTGAGGACAATGCTTAGGTCCCAGGTGGGCGCCCGTACCACTGGGGGCGGATTGATGAGGCTGACCCCCCTGAGGAATCTCTTAATGTAGGGGTGCACCACCAAGGAAGACCCCTTAGGGTGCCCTAAGACCGCTGCGATGGCAGAGACCTGGCGGCGCAGGGTGGCCGTGCTAAGGCCCCTGTTCAGCCCCGCCTGCAGGAAACCCAGCAGCTGATGGGTACCCAGTAACTCCGAGTTGACGCCCCTCACCCCGCACCACTGAACCAGCGCAGCCCATGTGTAGTTGTACACGCGGGACGCGGATGCTCTCCTGCTGGCCAGGAGGGTGGTGATTACGGGGACGGAGTAGCTCTCCGCTCTCAGCCGCCGCTTCGCAACCTCCAAGCAGTGAGATGGAGGAGCTGCAGCTGTGGATGGCGCAGAGGGCCCTGGGTCAGTAGATCCTCCCTTAGGGGGAGCCTTACTGGCTCGCAGACGGCGAGGTCCAGCAAGGTTGGGAACCACGGCCGCCGAGGCCAGAAGGGCGCTACCAAAACTAGGTCCCCCCCCTCCTCGACCAACTTCCTCAGGACCTGAGGGAGCAGCTTGATCGGGGGGAAGGCGTACCGCAGGCCCTGAGGCCAGGGTCTGTGAAGCGCGTCCACGCCCCCTGACGCCGGGCAGCTTCCCCTGCTGAAGAACTGGGGAAGCTGGGCCTTCAGGTGGCAGGCAAACAGGTCTATCCGGAATGGGCCGAGCTGGGCTTGGAGGCTGTTGAATATCTGAGGCAGCAGGCGCCATTCCGCACAGTCTGCCCTCTGTCTGCTTAGCCAGTTCGCCCTGGTGTTCAGAACCCCGGGGATGTACTCCGCCCTGATAGATGCCAGGTTCTGTTCTGCCCACAGGAACAGTGAGCGGGCGAGCGCCTGGAGAGACCTCGACCTCGTCCCCCCTTGGTGGTTCAGATACGCCTTGGCGCACATGTTGTCCGTGTAGACCAATATGTGCTGACCCCGCACAAGAGGGGATAACTTCCGCAGTGCCAGGAGAACCGTCCGGAGCTCCAAAAAATTGATGCTCCGTCTGGCTTCCGACCGAAACCAGGCGCCCTGGACATCCCTCTCCTCCATGTGGGCTCCCCACCCGAGGAGGCTCGCGTCCGTGTGCATAACCTTGCGGTTCAGCCACAGGAACATGGTCCCCTGCTGTAGCGTGGGAGGCTGGAGCCACCAACAGAGGTCTTCCCTGGCCGGTGTGTCCAGACACACGGCCTGGGGGGAGTATCCGGCGATGGCCTCCTGGAAAGGGATCACTGACCACTGGAGGGCCCTGGAGCGGAACCTCGCCGATGATATCGAAGCAGGACACCAGCATCCCCAAGAGCTTGTTCACCAGGAGGCAGTCGGGGGTGGGGGACGCCTGAACCCTGGCGGCTAGGGCCCGGATCCTTTCCTGCCTCTCTGGCGAAATGAAAACCCTGCCCTGCGCTGAATCTATCACCGCCCCCAGGTGCAGGATTGTCTGGGAGGGGACGAGGCACGATTTTTCCCAATTGATGAGGAACCCCAGCTCCCGCAGGACCTTGACTGTTAGCTCTAGGTGTTCCCGTGCCTGGGTCAGAGAGGGAGCCCTCACCAGGATGTCGTCCAGGTACGGGTGCTGAGGCCAATCCGAATGGCAGCACCCGGAATTGGTAGTGTTCGCCGTTGTAACAGAAGCGGAGGTAACGGCGGTGGCTTTCCCTGATGGGGATATGCAGGTAGGCGTCCGCTAGGTCCAAGGACGCCAGGAAGTCCCCCCGCCGGAGGACTCCCAGGATCGAGCGAAGGGTTTCCATCTTGAAAACCAGTCTGGATAGGTGTCGGTTTACCCACTTGAGATTGAGAATGGGACGTGGCACCCCTGATTTTTTGGGGACCGTGAAGAATGGGGAGTAGACCCCCGTTCCCCTGAGGGCGGGGGGCACCTGTTCGATGGCTGCACAAGTGAGGAGATGGCGAATCGCCTCCGCATTCAATCGGTGTCTTGATTGACTGCGGGAACGAGGCACCTGACGGAACCTGGGACTTGGCCTCACCCGGAACTCGATGGTGTATCCCAGTCGAACAGTTTGCAGCACCCAGGCGTCCGTGGTGGTGGCCCTCCAGCGTTCGGCGAAGCGCTGGAGCCGGCCCCCCACTGGGGCACCATCATTGAGACTTGGGGGGACGCCGGTTGGGCGTCGGCTTGGAGGGTTGGCGCTGCTTGTGATGCTGCTTCTTTGACCGCCAGAAGGGCTGGCGGTCCCTGCTAGGTGTCGCTTGGGGACGGGAGTTCTGAGGGTACCAAAAGGGCCGAAAGGGCTGCCTAGACTGGGATTGTCGAGCCACCTTTGCTCTCGGTCTAGTGGGCACGGATTTCCCCTTGTCCTTATTGTCCTTCAGGAATGGTTCCAGCTCCTCCCCAAATAGTTTGCCCCCCCTGAAGGGTAGGTTGATCAGTCTGGTCAGGGCTGTGTTCTCCACGTCCCAATTGCGGAGCCAGGTACTCCTGCAGATGACCACCGAAGACCCCATGGACCTTGCGGCGAACTGGAAGGCATCTCCGGTGGCATCCGCCGCAAAGGCTACGGTACTGGTAATTCGCTTGAGCTCCGACAGGGCCGCCCTGGGAAGCTCTGTCTGCTTGGCCAGTCTCTCACACCAGAGGACCACAGCCCGGCACGAGAGGGAAGCCACTACTGCCGCTCGCAGGGATGCTGCTGAGGCTTCAAATGCGCGTCTGGCCGCTGCCTCTATGCATTTATCCACAGGGTTGTGTGGGAAGGAGTCAGCCTCCGAAGGGATGGTGGTCTGCGAGCCCAGCGCAATAATGGGAGCATCCACCGAGGGCGATTGTAGACATATGGCCTGGTTTCCTAGTATGCCGTAGCACATTAGGGCTCTGGCCCTGATTTCTCTAGGGTGCAGGATGGTAGCCCACTCCTTGTGCAGGGTAGCCTGGAAGGGTAAGGGCAAGGGGAACCCCCGAACCACCTCCTCGTGGTAGGGGAGGAACGCACCCACGTCAAACTCTGAGGAGGGTGGGCCTGGTGTCGCCTCCTCTGTTGGCCCCAGGTTCAGCGTGCTCACTACGTTCTTCAGAAGCTTGTTGAACCCCTCCAGGGGGAAAAGGCGCTCAGACTGCTTGGTAGGGACCGGCTCCTCGTTGGAGGAGTCCGATTCCACCCCATCCTCGGAGGGCTCCGGGGACTCGGGCTCCTGGGTGTCCTCCCCCTGTAACTCCCCTTCCAACAGTTCAGGCTGGACCAATGGAGGGGTAGTGAGGCCGGCCAATCTGGGCAGTTTGGGAGCTGAAGGGGAGGCCTCACCTGGCGACGATGGCCCGTCCTGGGCAGGGCGCTTCCCCGTGCTCCGCTGTGGCGTCCCGGGCCCTGAGGCCGCCCTGCTGTCAGCCATGGCCGCGGCCACCGATGAGGACACTGCTGCCTGCACCATCCTGTGTAAGGCCGACTGTACGTCTTCCCGAGAGAAGGCTGCCGGGGCAGTCTGGCTGGCCTCCACTGGGCTTTCTTGTTCCATGATACTAGGAGCAACAAAAAATGACAAGCAACATATCATCATTTGCCACCGTATGCCTCCCCGGCAAGAAATCCCCCCCTAGGGGGTCCCAGGCCCCGTGCCTGGTAGTTTCGAGCGCTGCCCCCCCCACGGGAGGGTCAGCCTCCCCCCTCCAGGAAAAACGGCCCGGAGGGAGTGGGTGTGGGGGTAGATCCTCCCCCTCCCCCCCGAACCGGAGAGTCCATGGAGACAGGGTGGTGGTGGCGAGCGTGGCCACGCAGGTGGGCATCCTCCCCCTGACCCACAGACCTGCCACTGAAGCCTGTGGCCACAAGGGATGAGGCTCTGAGGGCCCATTCCCAAAATGGCGTCCGCCACATGTCAGCCTGGGGGTCCCCAAGTCTGCTAGGCTGGATCGACCCCCCCCAAAAAATGCTGCCCGCCACGCGGAGGAGCCCCTCCAAGCCGACCTGGCCCGTTGGGAAGGGCGCGCATTGGTTCCTAAGGCCCCACCGTGGTAGTGCACGGGGGGCCAGCCTGCCGGAGCGACCAGCCGGCTCCCGCCACCCCGATCCCCCGTGAAGGCGGGGGGGATTGGGAGCGGAGGCGAAAGGGCGCTGGGGCCGTTGCCCTGCTGAGCGCCTGACATCCCCGTCCGAGCTCGCCTGCCGGGAATCTCCCTGGGGGTGGAGCGCATGGCCTCCGTGGATCCGACCGGTGTGAGGCTGCGCGCTGTGCCAGCGCGCGCTAGCCTATCCCCATGCGCGGTGGGGAATTCAAAAAACCGCCGAGGCGACCCTGTCCGCTCGGATCCTTCCTTGCCCCTCGGCGGAGACCCCCGCGCGGGGCCGCCGCCGCTCGCCATTCACCGGGGCCTCCAGCCCCGAGCCCCTAGCCGCCCCAGCATCGGGGCAGCCCCCAGCGCGACTGGGGCAATCTCCGCGTGCAGGCCGACCTGCCGGAGACAATCGCGCGGCCCTGTGATCGCTGCAACGGCGATCGTGCCGCGACCCAAAACGGCGCTGGGAGAAAGGCCTCCTCCTGCACGACCTGGAGGAGCCTGAGCGTGGGCCTGGGAGTGGAGGGATTTCCCCCCCCACCCTCTGAGGATGGCCCCCAGGGGCAGCCCGGCTCTCCCAGCGCCTCTTACCTTCTTCCAAGGAGGAGAGGAAACAGCAGAAGAAGAAGAAAATCCAGAAGTAGAAAACACGAAGAGGAGCAAAGAGTTGAGATCCGACTCTTGCGGAGGCAAGTAAGAACTGGGGGTCTGACCAGGAGCTCCGTCCAAAGAGTTTGAATCTGCCTACTTGGTGGGCGGAGCCCACTAGCCAAGCCCAGGGTGGAGCCTACCACTGGAGAATGATTGTTTCCACCCACAAATGCATACACCCATCCCTTAGTGATGAAACTTATTTCCTGTGGAGTGTGACATACCACCTGGCTACCTTTGGAACAGGTGGCATATTGCATCTGGTTATGTGTGCAGGTAGACTTTATTCCCTGACAAGTGTAATTTGAATGGTAAACCAGAGTTTTAGTGATTTTAACTCCTGTACGGGTGGTTTTTACACACTCGTGACAGGATGAGTTGTTATCTGCCTCAAGTGTAAAAGAAATCAGTTTTAGACTCAGACTCAGCAGGTGGGAAGAGCTGGAACTCGTAGTCATTGCTGTCATATTCCTCTTTTGGTAGCAGGATGTCGTGAGAAATAGAATCCTCAGTAACAAATAGAGTTGGCAATGCCTCTTGTGGAAAAGAAATAACACGAACCGGAGGAGGCAATGGACACATCAAATAATCAAGCACCTAGGTCTAGTAGGAAAGTAGTGAAGTTCATTGTGGCTTTGAATAAAGTACACAGCTCTCTTCTTGAAATGCAGCAATTTCAGGTAGCAATAATCCAAAGTGAACAGCGAATTACTGTAAAGGCAAACAACAAGTAGTCAGGACTCTAGGTTGTCAAAAATATCTGCGGGTGACCTTCAAACATAGCTTCCAGTTGGCAATGGGTTGACACTCCCACTGGGGTGGTGGAATCTTCTTTATTCTGGAAACGTGGACCCAAGTTTTGATGCCTTCAACTTGGCTGCTGTGGGTATGCTGAGAAGAATCTGCCGAGGGTTGAACCACTTGGCACTGGTTGCACTCGGGAAGAGTTCCTTCACTCAAACCCACTCTCCAGGTTGGACACAGTGGTGCTGCTGTTACTGGTGGCAAGGCATCTTGTATCTGTTGAAAAATACAAGACAAAACCTGGGCCAGTTTCTGCAAATATTGTGTTATATTTGTCTCTCCTTCATCCCTTGATATTGACTGGGATGAGAAAGGTCTATCATATAGCATCTCAAAGGTGACAGCTTCTATTGTCCTCAAGGTAATGCCCTTATTCTGGTTAAAACAATGGGCAAGACCTGTGGCCAAGGCAAATGTGTCCTGACATAACTTGGCTAAATGTTGACTAAGACTAGAAGGTTGTTCTTCCCTCCTTTCTTCAGTATTGTGAAATCAACTTGCTATGCTTTTCCTGGATATGTCCTTGTGGGATTTTGGCTCCTCCTATGGGGTTATTCTTCTGACATATCTCACACTGATCCATTACTACCTTACACAACCTTCTCACATTCTCAATCCTGTATCTCATCTTTAACAATCTCTTCATTACTCTTGGACCTGCATGAGTAGCCTGGTGGACACATCTCACTATTGGCCAAGTCAGCTGCCTAGGCAGTTGTACTTTGTCCTTCACTATCCACCAGCCATCTTTCCATTGACCCTCTGTATCTAACTTGTCTCTACCATCATACGTACAAAGGATGAAACTAATCAATAGGTTCATCTGGAAGTAATGCAATTGCAGTTTGTGGTCTCTGGGCCCATGACAGCCTGTTTTGTCCAATAGTCCACTGCCTTATTGCCCCTAGAGACTAGACCAGAGTCAGTTTTATGTCCATGGCAATGGACGATTGCGATGGCTTTAGGTAGGTGAATAGTTTCCATCAAGTCTTTAGATCACATCTGGATCCTGGATGCACTGTAACACATCTAAGCAATCATGGGTTGTGTCTTCTTCGGACCATGACAGAAGGGAAGCAGGATTTAGAAGTTGGCATCTGGATAATTTCCCATTTTCTTGCTCTACTATTTGTTGTTGTT
>JANHFQ010026878.1:0-12521 GCA_032468035.1 Aparallactus werneri | reverse complement strand
ACTAAAATGTCAATAAAATTATTTACAAAATAATTTTGGTAAATTCTTAGATGAATAATTTTAATTAAAATGCACTGGTTTTTTTCTTTATTATGTGTTTTTTCCTTTATTTATTGAAAGGTACATAATACAGCCTGGACTGCAGGGTAGTTTATATGACTGTTGATTGTTCACAGGGTGCATAGTTTGGTGTACAGTTGTGTTCTTTTCTGGTGGTCTCAACTACAAAACAAGGTCAGCACCACTAAATCTTCCAGATTAGCTCGACTAACTACAGTACCGCATATGTGGCAGGTTCACAACTGCAACTGGCAAGCTAATTTAAAAGGTGCAAAAGGACTTCTGGTCTGGTTTCCGCTCCAAGCCTTCCATGTAGGAGGGCTCCAAGAGGAGCCAAAACTGCCCCGGAGAGGTGGTGAAGAAAAGGGGACCACTGAACAGGTAGAGGAGAACTGCATTTCACCTCCCTGACTCAGCAATTGCCCTTATCTGAAGACAGAGTGAAGTGGTGGTCTAACATGGCTGCCACAAGCCGGGACCAGCCAGAACTAAGTTTGTGTAGGAGTGAAGGAAAGATTGTGACTAGGGTTCATTGATGGATGAGACAATATTTTTTCTGTAATAATCTACCCCAAAAGAAAACAGGAAATCCAGGAGAAGAGCCTTTAAGATCATGAATATATAAGCAGTGAAAGTAAATTAAATACTTTTTTAAAAAAAACTCAGGCTGAAAAGTAATTTGACAGCACGTGTGACTGTTGAGTGTTAAAGTGACCCCCAAACTCCTCCAAAAGAAGAAAGGAATCTTTTGACACTTGGTGGCTGTGATTGTTAAAGGCTGAGTACTTAATGTATGCTAAAGAAGGGACTAAGAAGGACATTGTACAAAGGAGCTTTGGTAAACATTGGCATTGGTCTATTTTATAACTGACAGATTTTTGAAAGAAAGGAAGCCAACCTTAACCACAGAACAAACTCTAAGAACTTGGAAAATGCCTTGGAAGATTAGAATATTAGAGCATAGAGCAAATGTTGAAATTGGTTTATCCTTATTAATTGGCTTTGGTGAAAGAAATGTCTGCTGATTGAATCTAACTTGTTGAGGGAAAATTGAGAGAAGAGCACTGTTGATGATTGGAGGAATTTGGGATTTGGGATTTTTTAAGAATTAGAGTGAGACTTGATTGTACTTACCTGTACTGTACTGCTATCATGATTGGATTTGATGGAACAGTGGTGGAAATGAGAGGACTATTTAAGGAGATAACCTTGTTACTTTGGAATATTAATGACTCAATCGACAGTTTAGACAGGAAAATGGAGAATATTCTACAGGGAGCAATGAATGGAGACCTAATTACCCAGGAACCGGTGGAAGCAAGAGAAAGACCAGATGTTATGTACCATGTAAGCCAGCAAACTGACTACAAATAGGAAAAAGACATGGATCACAATAATCAGCAAATGAAGCAGAGGCTCGATGAAGAGGAAGTCCAGACTGATGGCTAGCAAAAGGAGCAGAAAGAACAAAGAAATCATCAGAGAGATTCTGTTTTCCACCAATAGATATTTCTAACTTGTGCCTAATTATACCAAGAACTGCTTTTGGGTGGTGCTGTCCTCCTATGGTCTTCATCTGTTTAGCCATCAGTGAGTGAGACAGGATCAGGTTGACCTTACCTACACTGGTGCTACAGTAGCATTTTTCCTCACAGTCTAAGCCTGGCCCAGAACAGTTTCAAGTGTATAAACTTTATTAAATTTCAATGCTCATCATCTTGAAAGGAAATCAAGTGACTGCAGTGACTTGAAACAGAAACAATAGAAGCAGGATAAATATGGCAATGGGAATAATAATATCATATGATGCAGTTTTCATCTAAGTCAAGGATCAGTTCAGCAGTGGGAAGAATCCCACAGCCAGCCATATGGCTCCACAAACTCTGTAAGTCAGACATGCAAACATAACTGTCTCCCGGTTATTCCCCAGCCACTGCTGTTCAGAGGCACATTGCCCATTCTCAGAAGCAGCATCCAATCATTATAACTGGTAAACCTTGATAGCCTTAACTTCCATGAATAAAAAATCCCCAGTTAAAACAATGGCCATCGCAGCATTTTGCAGCTGCATACTCTGTAAGTTAAATAACCTTGTGGCCTGCCTGAGATATTCTCCTGTTTGAGGTAAAGGAAGTGATATCTTCTCCCACTGCAAATACAGAATTAAATAGGATTTCAAAACTAAAAGTGGCAGAGTGTTTTTACTTGTATATAATTTATAACCAAGCAGGTGCTGAATAGGCAGTGTGAGACATACAGTTAAACACTAACTATTTAGGAGGAACTGAGGGAGATATAGTATGTAATATGTATATATTATTCTGATGACACATACAGTTCTATGTCCAACAGAGGGAAAGAAGGACTGCCAGGGTCACCAATTGTTATTAGTATCTCCAAACAAATGCTGTTGCCTTTTTCTGTTTGATGATTGACCAATCAAAAAATTGTGTCCTGAAATGTTTGTCACTGGGACAATAGCAATGTGCTAGCCTTAATACCTAAATTGTTGTTAAAGTAGCAGCTATCTACACTGTAGTGGGAGTGTGAGGTTGTTGCAGAAAATCGTGGGCAATCAGGAGACAAGACCACAGTGGGTATGGAAGACAGGGTACAGTTTATTTGTACAAAGGTTCAGAGCATAAGCAAAGCAAAGCCTGAACCCTGAGTCACTCTCAGGGTCGTCCTTAAATAGATTTCAACAGAAAAAGAGGAAGGTTACACCATCAAGCAGAACTCAATGGGCAGTTACATAGGCCCATATCCATATATGGTTAAAGATACATCATACAAAACATACACATATCCCTATAGCTAGACAATAGGAACCTGTCAAGTCACAAGATATACTGCAGGTACAACACTATGAAAACATGTCATTACTGAATATATGTATGAATATATGTATTTCTAGGTCTATGGGGATATACAATGTAGCTGTGGGAACATGTCATTTTGCAAGATATAGAGGCTATTAGGAAGTTTCCTGTTTAGGTTCATTGTCGCCTGTTACCACAGAAGTCACGATGTCCTTAGAACAGAGGTTTCCCAGAGTCAGCACGTAATCAGCAAAGAAAACCACAACTATTACACAGGTTTATCAGGTCATGGGTTATAAGCTATAATAAAGGTATGATATCAAAAGTACTGGTAGAATCGATCTGCCTCATTCCCCCCTTTGAAACTTCACCTAACAATAACGATTACGGTGCAGTTTCAAACAAGTTAATGGAATCCTCAGCATGCTTATGTGCCCAAAGGGCCATAATTTGAGCAGTGGCTTTCCGTTCAGCAAACAGGGAAAGAGAATTAGAGATCGTTTTCATAAAAAGAGGCAAAACACAGGGTAAAATCACACAACCTGCGGCGATTAGTCCAATAAGGGCTACAACGGCCTGCAAACCCGGTAATTTGGGGAACCATCCAGAGAACGCATCTCCTAGGTTAAACCCTTTCCAAGTTTGAACCGGGACATGCGCGATTTTAACCATACGGTCTGTGATTTCTTTGATAACTTTGCCACTATCATCAATTTCAATACAACAGTTAGTTAGGTTAAATTTGCCACATACTCCTCCTTCCTTGGCCAATAGGTAATCCAGAGCAAGCCTGTTTTGCATAATAAAAGTACGAGATTTAACACTCTCCTCAGCTAATTTAGTAAGGCCTCGCACAGTTTCATTGGTAATTATCTCAACTACAGCTTGCAATCTGATAACTCTATTGAGGAGGTAAATGGTGGTCCTACCGGTTCCGCCATAAGTACCGTCTTCCGCCCACGTGGCAGGAGAATAATAATGAATAATGCGTTCAGGGGGCCACTCATCTCCCCAGTCACCTACCTTCATATTGTCCAATGGGTTGATAACAGTACGTTTACGTCTTACCGGAATTTGACCAACTTCCTGGTAGACTGGAACCCCAAGGAACTGACGTTTTTGCAAGGGCAAAAGGAAAAAGCTGGGTCTAATAACGCCTAAAACGCAGGAACCGTACCATCCTTTGGGCAAGAAACCATAAGCGTATTTGCCACAAATCCAATAATACCCATGAGGAGCAACCCAATCCAGATCATCTCTTTCTGGTGTATGGATATATGAGAGTAGATTGGTAAAGTGTAAGGCGGCATCAGAAGCGGAGGGGGTCTCATTAGCCCCCGACCACCATGTAAGGTTGTTCCAAGTACTAAGGCATAGCAATGAGCCAACAGGTACTATTCTAGCGGGAGTTTGGTTACGTTCATAGCAAACCTTCCCAACTAGGTTAGTAGCCAGCTGCCAAGTCCCTTCTTTGCCCTTCTGGAGTGATAGGTTGTTAGCTTTTTCCATATTCAATATAAGGGAATAGTTAACTTCTAATGCCTCCCATGGCCATTGTTCGCCCATATTAGTACCACCACAGACAAAGCAGTTTTTCAACGATAGTGTCGTGGCTACGGCTTCAGTTAAGGCCATAAAAGTATTTACAGCTTTTCTTGGGACGTCCATCACATTCAACTTCTCAATCTCCTGATAGTACGACCAAAAGAGGGATTTACGACGACTAGGCTTAGTTAAATCACGGCGAAAGGTAATATAGGTAAGTGGGTCTGTCCCAGTACCATCAATACCCAAGCCAAAACTGACATTATTTAGTCCATTAAATGTGATTAGGATCCTAGCTAAGTCAGTGTCTTTCTTAAATTCTTGAATTCCTGAACAACCCTTATACCCTCCCCCGGTATAGTCACAAACACATTTCCAACCAGAACACTTGGATGAATCAGCACAGGGGTACCATTCATTTGGGTTACCAAGTTTCCAATCAATGTTCCTTTCACATAAATATTTATCATTGTGCTTATATGTATTTATCCATGAAGTAGAGCCACAGTTAGTGGCCTTAGGATGACTTCCTATGACGTCACAAATGTTAAAAATGAAAGTAGCTGGTTTGCCCTTATGGACGGCCACTTCCATAACTTTAACCATATTGTCTTCACCGGCAGCCTTTAGCCCTGCCAGTCCACTCACACCAACCCATAAGCTAACCTTTTCCAAAACTACTGTAGAGGGATCATAGCACTGAACACCTGTAGCACTCATACATCTATGGTAAGTAATAGATTCATGAGTGCAAGGCTGTAAGTGACCCTGTACACACTGATCGGGCTGGTGGGTATGGAAGACTAAAGTAGAGTTAAGGTGTCCTTTTCTACTAGTGATTTTAATGCATTCATTGCAGACATCATTCGGGGCACGAGGGGGCTCATAACAGGTCACTTCACCATTCTTCCAGCATTGGAAATACGAGGCACCCTCATACACACAGGGATAAATCCGACCTGGATCACAGTGTGAAGGGACTCCTGACTTATACACAAATTCCATCCCTGTCTGCGTGTGAGCAAAACATTCAGTACAGTTTCTGGGGGAGGAGGGTAGATAACACAAAATTCCTTGCGTACCATTGCACCGATGATATATGAATGACTTGTGGCGACAAGTGGTCAAATCAAACTGGGTGCAGGTGTTGGGTTTAGATGTATGAAAGGCAATGCCCTTACCCTGTAGGCATGGGCTACAAGGACCTGTACCCAATTCCATAGACGTTCTTTTATTGCGTATAAGTCTACCACGTGCCCTAAGTGGCACAGAAGTAGGAGGAAAACTGGTAGGATTTATAGATGGATCCAAGAAACATTTGATGCTTTGTTTCTGAACACACCTTTGAAACACCTTACCCTGCTCAGTACACGGCGGTAACAATGGGGACTTACATCCAGCAGGTTTTTTGACAACATAAGTGAAGCGCTGACCTTCAGAGAGGGCGGTATAGCACTCAGCACAATTCTCATGTTGCCAAACACTTCCCCCCTTACGATCATGGGTCCGGTTAAATAACGGACGGCCCGTAACTGCAAGGGAGGAGTCATCCTCCTCAAGTTCCTCAAGGGGTAAGTCAAAAACCTGGATCGGAAACAAAGTCTTATATAGATAAGCAGAATTAATAACAATACTAATGAGCAGGAGACAAACTACAGTGAGAATCGCTGGCATAAGACCTTTTCGAATACAAGCAGTTTCCCTCATCCGCTGAGCCGCCTCCATGTTTTCCCACCAAGTAACAACTTCTAAAAATACCCCTGCTAAAATATTAACTTGCGGCTGCAAAAGCAATCACCGTTGCTACTGAAGCCACAATGACTGTTATAATGGATTCTTTCACCGTCTAGTGACAGAAGCAACTGCTTCAGCCTGTGCGTAGAGGAGTTAGCTTCCGGTGTAACCCCAGCAGAGGCTTCCAAAATCACTCTTCAACCCGTTCGTAGAGGTGCAGCATCCGGTGTGCAACCAGAAAGGGTCTTCCTTGTCGGCTAGGTAGAGGCAGCTGGTTTGAGGCGTGACCAATGGATCCAGGATTTAACTTCAGCTACCTTAACTGCAAGGGGAGAACACATGATGACAGTATACGGGCCCTTCCACTTAGGTTTCAACGGTTCTCGCTTATAGTCCTTGACCCACACTTCATCACCAGGGGAAAAATTGTGACCAGGGGTGGTTAAGAGGTGGGGTCTTTGGGACAAGACATATGTTTGCAGAGCTACAATTTGTTTATTAAGAGCTTGAAGCTGCTTAATTTTAATGGTATCAGTAATATGACCAGTATCACATCCCCTTGGGGCAACAAGGTTTGGAATGCGCCCGTACAATAATTCATATGGGGACACATTCAAACCTTTGCACGGTGAGCACCTGACTGCGAAGAGAGCCATTGACAATGCATCTGGCCACTTCAGATGAGTTTCCTGACAAATTTTTGCAAGTTTGTCTTTTATAGTTCTATTTGCTCGTTCAACTTTACCACCAGAGGGCGCGTGGAAAGCACAATGCAGGCGCCACTTAATGTTCAGCATAGAAGAGATCTTCTGAGTAATGTGATGAATAAACTCAGGCCCGTTATCAGAAGAAATATGCGAGGGTAATCCATACCGAGGAATTATCAAGTTTAATAGAGCCTTAACAACTTCCGAGGCTTTTTTTGACCTGGTAGGTATACATTCTGGCCACCCAGTATAAGTACAAATAATGACAAGCATAGCTTTGTAGGGACCTGATCTAGGCATATCGGTAAAATCAACCATCAGGGAATCAAAAGGAAAATTCCCCTTAGGTTGCTGGCCACTAGGTAGAGAAGGACCCTGCCTAGAGTTGTTAGCAGCACACACTACACATCTCTTACAGACATTCGCCACTAAAGTATGAATCTTATCAATATAAACATCCTTTAAAAGTGCAGAGGCCAAAGAAGTTTTTCCAAGGTGTGTTGCCTGATGTACAGAAAAGACTACATCCCATGCGATAGATGCTGGGATGAAGGTCCTGTGGTCGGGCAACACCCACCAATTATTAAGCAAGGTAGCGCTTAGCTCTTTGGCCTGCAATAGGTCCTTCGCTGAGTAATGAGGTGCATTTCCTTGTTCAGGGGACCAAAGAGGGAAACAATTAGCTGCTTGAGCTAGTTCAGCTTTTGCCGCAAATTTCGCAACCTGATCAGCCTTGTTATTTCCCTTTTTCTCCTCTGACCCCCCTTTCTGGTGACCTTTACAGTGCATGACTGCAACTTCCTGTGGCAACCACACACTGTCAAGCAATCTAAGGATCTGGGGGCCATACTTGACATCTTTTCCCCCGGCATTTATAAGACCCCGTTCTTTATATAGCGCTCCATGCACATGCAAAGTTAAGAATGCATATTTGGAGTCGGTATATATGTTAACCCTCATTTGTGAGGACAATTCTAAAGCACGAGTAAGAGCAAAGAGTTCCGCCAACTGAGCACTGGTTCCAACTGGAAGAGGGCCTGATTCAATCACCGTTTCAAGGGTGACAACTGCATAGCCTGCATATCGAGTGCCATTATCCACAAAACTGGAGCCATCAGTATAAAGAGTGGCATCTGGTCTTGATAATGGAATATCTCGGAGATCAGGGCGGCTGGCATATGTTTCATCTATTGTCTGAATGCAATCATGAACGATCTCCCCCTCCAGCTCTGGGAGGAGCGTGGCTGGATTCAAAGTGTTACATTGAGAGATGTTAATAAGAGGATTGTGAGTAAGTAACCCCTGATATTTCAACATCCGGGGGTTCGTTAGCCACAAATGTCCCTTAACCTCAAGAACTGCCCGCAACGCATGTGGCGTGAGGACTTCTAATTGTTGGCCAAAAGTTAATTTATGGGCTTCTTGTGTTAACAAGGCTGCCCCAGCCACTGCTTTTAAACACGCTGGCCATCCCTTCGCGACTGCATCTAGCTGTTTGGACAGATAGGCCACCGGGCGCTGCCATGAGCCTAATCTCTGGGTCAGCACCCCAACCGCTACGTTTTGTTTGGTGTCGACATATAAAGTGAAAGGCTTCTCCAAGTCTGGGAGACCGAGACTAGGAGTCTGTAACAGAGCAGCTTTGAGAAGTTTAAAACTCTTTTCCTCACATGGTCCCCAATGAAGAGGTTCCTGGTCACTTCCTTTAGTGGCTTCATATAAGGGCTTTGCAATCACACTAAAGTTAGGAATCCAAATTCTACAAAAGCCAGCAGCTCCCAAAAACCCTCTAAGCATACGCCTATTGGTTGGTACTGGTAACTGACAAACTGCTTCTTTCCTCTCAGAACCTAAAGTCCGGCTTCCATGTGTTATATCGTAACCTAAATATCTGACTTTCTCTTGGACTAGTTGGGCCTTTTTCTTTGAAGCCTTGTATCCCTTCTCTTGAAGGAGATGCAGTACTTCAGAGGTGTTATTCCAGCAATCATTTTCAGTTTTGCCAGTAACCAAAATATCATCCACATACTGTAGGACCACGTCTGGATATCTTAATTGTATTTCTTCCAGATCCTGAGCTAATGCTGTACCAAACAAGGTGGGAGAGTTCTTAAATCCTTGGGGGAGTCTAGTCCAAGTGTACTGTTGTTTCCTGCCAGTATCTGGTTCTTGCCATTCAAAAGCGAACAAATACTGACTTTTCTGATGTATTGCAATTGTAAAAAAAGCGTCCTTCAAATCCACTACTGAGAACCACTTGGCAGATTGGGGAATCAATCCTAAAAGCACATATGGATTTGGTACTACCGGGTGAATGGTGACTGTTGCTAGGTTTACTGGTCTCAAATCCTGTGCTGGCCTAAACTTGCCATCTCCTTTAGGAATAGGCAAAATAGGGGTATTCCATTGCGACTGGGTGCGTACTAAAATTCCAAATTTTAAATAGCGATTGATACTCTCTTGAATTGCTTGCAAAATGTGCCTAGGGTATGGTCGCTGCCTGATTCTAACAGGGCCTTTGTGTGGCAATTCTTCTATAATAATAGGCGGATGGTGGCTGGCAAAACCCGGAGGGTTGTCTTCTGCCCACAAATGTGGTACCTGGAACTTTGCCCATCTTTCATCAGTAGTAGCTTCAGTTACTACTAATGTTCTCCAGGCTTCTTGCATAGGGACTTCCAGCTTTACGCTGCCAAATCCAATCTCCATTGAGCCATCTTCTTCAAACGCAATTCTAGCTCTTAATTTACAAAGCATGTCTCGTCCCAATAGTGGGATTGGACATTCTGGTATGTATACAAATTGATGTGTGAGGGTCTTTTTGCCCGCACTACAAGTTATTGGATTTAAAAAGGGCTTTCTTTGTGCTCTGCCTGTTGCCCCCTGTACATTCAGCGTATATTTGGATAGGGTACTGAGGGGCTGTGTTAGCACTGATCTTGTGGCTCCAGTATCCACCAAGAAAGGGACCTCCTTGCCTCCCACCTTCAAATTGACCACAGGTTCAGGGAGGCTGACAGAACCCGGTCTCTCTCATGCCCAATCTTCGGTTTCAGCCAAGCCAATCAAGGGCGAAGCCTGTTCCTCTTTCCATTCCCCTCTGCCTCGTCCTTTTCCTTCCCCTCTGCCTCGAGGTGGGGGGTGCACTCCCCCTCCTCGTCCTCTTTCTTCTTGCTGGTGAGTTCCTTGCAGTTTGGGACATTCCCCTTTCCAGTGACCTTCCTGTTTACAATAAGAGCACTGATTCCTTCCTAAAGCGGTTCCCCTTCCTCGAGCCCCTCTACCTCTTATGCCTTTCCCTGTTCCAATGGGCTTTCCCGTTACTGCGGCCGCTAACAATTCAGCTTTCTTTTGCATCAAGTGATGCTTTTTCTTTTCTTCCTCTATATCTCGGTTTACAAAGACTTTCCTTGCTACTTCCATAAGCTCACTCATAGGTTTTCCGAGACCTCCCTCAAGCTTCTGCAATTTCCGGCGAATATCTGGGGCACTTTGTGAAATAAAGGCCATGTTCAGCATCCTGGCATTCTCTTGGGCTACTGGATCTATGGGGGTATACATCCGGTAAGCTTCAATGAGTCTAGTATAGAAAGCCTCTGGGCTTTCAGTGTTGTTCTGTACTACTAAAGAAGGTTTTGACATATTGGTGGTTGGTTTTCCTGCCTTCAAAACAGCTTGGACAAATAAAGTTTGAAACCTTTTCAGGCTATCAATGTCTTTATAAGGGTCCCATTTCGGCTCTTTGGATGGGAACTCGCCTTCCAGGTATTGCGCTAACGTGACACCTATAGGACATTGAGGTTTCAATATTTGGGAGACTGCATTTCTAATTTTCTCTCTCTCTTCTGGATTGAACAATGTTCCCATTAACTGGCTGAGATCTTTCCAATTAGGGTTATGCGTCTCCACTATGGTTTTTACTAATTCTGCCATTTCAATCGGTTTTTCACTATATGGTCCATAGTGAAGTTTCCAATTCAAAAGGTCTGAGGTAGAAAAAGGTACATGCTGGAATAAAGGGGCCGGGACTCTGTTACCATCCCCGTCTATGACAAGCTGATCAATTTGGCGAAGGGGGGCCATAAGATTAGTTTCTACATTTTCGCTGGCCACTTCCTCTTTCTCTGAAATCATTCTCCCCCTTTGCTGTTCTTTGGCTAAAATAACCTCCGCAGTCTCTACTACTGCCTGTTTAATTACCTCATCAGCCATTTCCTTTATTGTTTCCTTAATGATTTGCGTCTGTGACCTAGTGCCTCCAGCCGGTCCATCTATAATCTTGGCACAGGGAGTGGAAGAAAAGTGTGCTGGAAAAAGGATTTGTCGTTCCTCTGCTGAGAGATAAGGTTGAGTTTCCTTCGCAGATGATTTCTCCTTTTCTTGGGCTACACTACCCCTCCCCTTCTCCTTTTCCCAGGCTAAAGCTTCTGCTGCTCTTTTCTGTTCTATTTGGTCTTGTTCTTTGCAAGCCTGTTCCCATTTCTCCATCCTCCGTCGGTGTTCCTCAAGGCTCACCTCAGAGTATTGAGAGTCCTCCCTATAGCTTGGCTGGCTCTCCACATAAGGAGGTGGGTGCTGCAGTTCCTCTATAGTACTGGGTAGGATAGGCTTCTCTTTTTCTAATTTATCCTTTGGCTGTCTCAAAGTTCTGGCTATCATTAGCCTACACCTTTCTACTTTACAATCCTGCAGCCACTTAGGGGGCCGCTGAACTAGGTCTAGCCACACATCAATATAGGGGGCCTGATCTGGGTGACCTAGGTCAGGATGAAATACCAGTTTATGTATTTCTCCCACAATCCTAGGGTTTAAAGTTCCCTGTGCTGGCCATCCTAACCCGAAGGAAGGCCATTCAATCTCACAAAACTTCCTGAGGTTATTCTTATTCCACCTGATTCCCCTGTCCTGGGACCGATAGGCACGGTCAAAGTGTTTGAGCATACATCCTAATGGAGTAAGGGGTATACTTTCCCTTCCACCCATGTTTCTCCCAGGGCACCAGACAAGACAAATAGGGAATAGGGGGTGATAGAGAGGTAAGGGGTCCTCTATATCAGGATAACAAGCAAGGGTATCACACTTTCACACACGTTCGACCCAAGGTGCCGGAGAATCACGGTCACCATTGGGAACTGCGAACGCCACACACTTCGTACTGGCCCACGACGCTGGACACTCACGGTCGTCTGAGGGAACCACAGTACTCTTACAAACACCAAATGACGCGTCCCACCAAGGCTCAAAGCCCAAGGAAAGAGAGGGGGATCAGGCCTCTCCCCGACCTCTGTATTTTACAGAGGGGTTAACCTTCTAATTCCAAAACCCAAATACTTGCCTGCAGGCTTCTTTATCTCACGTGGACTCGTCCCAAATCGTCCTGGTTTCTCATCCCACGATCTGCGTGGTTCTTGGAGTAGCCGACCGCTCGCAGCCGAAGTGCCAATCAACGGGAAGTTCCCTCGGACAAAATATCCGATGGCGCCTGGGAAATTCCCCCTGAACCAGCACCTAGGCTGTCACAGGGTAGACTCCCCAGAGAGTCCCAAAGACTCCTTTTCTCCTGGCTGGCTCGCCAAAAATGTTGCAGAAAATCGTGGGCAATCAGGAGACAAGACCACAGTGGGTATGGAAAACAGGGTACAGTTTATTTGTACAA
>JANHFQ010025444.1:0-12578 GCA_032468035.1 Aparallactus werneri | reverse complement strand
TAAATCCTTCCATTCCCCACTGTCCTGTCAGAGCTGAAGAAGCTTCTTGGATGAGAAGTGAAAAGTCTTTAAAACAAAACAAGAAAGTCCAGTTGCCTCCTGAAAAAGCACCTTTGGGATTTCCGTTGGGAAGGGAGTTGCTAACAATTGGGAAGTTAGAAAGTTTCTTCGCTTTGTCAAGGAAAAACCCGAGAGTGGTTTTTAAAATTTAAAATAAGCCTTATTTTTCCCCCAAGTTTATTTATTTAGGTTTATATCATCGCCCAACTTGACTTTGGACAAGTTAATATAAACCAAAGAACAAAACTACAAAAGGGAAATAATACCAGCTAAAGATATAAACAAGAAAAATGTACCTGAGTAGAGATTAATCTGTCTGATGGAAGATATGTTGTCGGGTTTTTTGATGACATTATTACTATTTTCATTCTGTGTTGATGTTATTATTGTTGATCTGCCTAACCATTTTGATAAATTTTCTTTTATTGTATTATACATATAGTTATACTGCAAACTGCTTATTCTTTAAAAGTCCTGATTATTGTGCTTATTGTTTGTGCATATGGATTATGATGTGTTCTGTTGAGCTAAAAGATTGAGAACGTTTTTCATTCAGCTGACCATATCGTTTTATTATTTCATCTCTACCTTTTCTCTGAGCTTTAAGATTCCAGTGTTCAACATAACACAAATAAGATTCCCTCTCATTTGATCTTTATTTAGAACCCAGACATATCTCTGGGGATAAACTGGATGAAAACAGTAACACTGGCCCCATGTCATTTTATTTATTATTTATTATTTGGATTGTCATCCAGTAAGCCTCATTGGTGAATTAGAATTTGAACCTTAAAGATTCCTTGCTTCCAGTCTTAGTATTTTGGGTTTTTTTAACTACTTCATCTCCCCAGCTTCTAAATCACCTGGTCTGAAAAAAAGTAATTACTGGTGAACTGTGAGAAGAAGTTGTCCTCTTCTGGGTTTTTTTTTCTAAACATTGTTGAATATTTCTGATGATATGGCTCATTTGTGTGCATAATAATAATCCAAAGGCATTAATGAATTTTATAGTTCTTCAGCATGGGGAAACTATTCCAAGTTTCAGCTTTTATGATTTCAAAGATACTTACCGGTAGTATTGTGTTTTCTCTTTTTGAAAATGGATTGTGGCTAAACAGTGGGATGCAAGCTTTGCATTCAGAGTGCCTGTCTTCACTCTGGCATTGTCAGCTAAAAGGATTGTGTAGTGGATGATGGGAAAGATGTTTTGTTTGAGACCATGTATTTGGAAAGGAGGGAGATCTGAGGAATATCTGCTCCAGTCAGTAATGTAGCGACTAGCTGTTTTTTATTCAAAGTAAAGAAGGTTGGCTGATCCACGAACTCTGAGCAAAAAAGTAGAGCTAATACTGTATATAAAAATTAGAACTGATATATGAAAATGATAAAAGTTTATTTTGGCTAAAACAGAAATTACTTTGCAAAGAGATCTGTTCTACTGGAAGAAACTACCTTGGACAAGAGACAGTTGTAGATTTTGTTTTATTGGAAATATTTAAGGTATGACCATTTCTTAAGCATACTATATGGATTCTGCATTGAGAATCCTGTAATAATGGCTTGGACTAGATGGCCTAAGATATTATTATTTGCTGTCATCCTGCCATAGATGAAGTCAGATCTATAGATAGGTCATAAAAATATGGCCTCATATCTTTAATCATTCTTGTTCCTGGAATATTTAATGATATTACCATCATTCTGTTCTATTACAATGAGGAAAACTTTCTAAAATATTTATAGATGTAATAAATAAAGTCCCTAGGGAGTTGGGTGGCATATAAATCAAATAAATAAATAAATAAATAAATAAATAAAGTCTAATTTTCTCCCAATATAATCAATGGGAAGTTAAGTGGTTAATTTTGGCTAAATTGTGCTCAGTATATAAAATCCTTAATAAATCCCTGATTCTAAAATCTTAAAATCAATGACTATAAATGAAAAAAAAAACTTTTGCAGTGATTTATATGTTATTATATAAACTATTTGTGAGGTTGGTAAAAAATGAGTTTCCTCAAAAACCCAGACCAACTGTAAAATCTGTACTTGAATTATCCAAATTACATTCCTCTAAAAGTTGATGTTTTTAATAGTGATTAATGATTTCCATATATAATAATGATATTTTTACTTTAAAATCACATATTACCTTATTTACTGTAACATTTCTCAATCAGGAATCTTGAATCAAATGTACTGTACAATTTTTTTCTCTTTACCAAAGCTGATGTTATTCAAGATTTAATATGTAAATTGATTGTACATAGCTACATTCTCCAGGATTTTTCATCTAAAGGGAAAAGTTTAATTCCCAATATTTTGCATTTATTTATTGTCCTTACATGTGCTTATAAAGGAAACAAATTTCAAGTGTATGTTCCTTATATTCTGATCCAAGCAGGGATAAGAAAGAATTTGATACATGTTAATGGGAAAAAACCCATAAAAAATTCTAAGCATAGGAAATTTGAGGTAGATGTCACTAAGCTGTAATAGTATCAAATTGCTTTGAGGTTTTTTTTTGTGTGAAAATCACTAAACAAAGATGTGCTAATCTCCAGGGCTAACATGGCTTGTTTAAAAATCCAAAAACTATACTTAAAACATTGCTTTAAGCAGGATAAGAAGAAAATTACTATAACCCAGAGAAAGCCTTTGACAGTCTTAATACTTGTTTTTCCACTTTTTATTACACATTTTAATGCATTTTTTAAAGTAAAACTATTGTAACTCACTATAAAACAGAAATGCAAGCAAAAGCCATTGACTTGATATGAAGTTGCAGTAGTTTTTATTTGTTTTGTCAAGCAGGTAATTGAATCTGAAACTGATTCAGTAAAAAGTTTAGAAGTGAGTGCCACCTCCATCTGACCCAAAAAATGCCAAGGAGACAGCACACTTGGGTTATGGCAACATTTAAAAATAATGTTTTCCATTTTGAATGCAGCAATGTAAACTTCAAAAAGAGTAAACTGTCACCATCGCCTATTTCTTTGCACATACCACATCATCTATCACAGATAGAAATCCAATGGCAAACCAAATTGTACAAGTAAACAGCATGGTGCTTACAAGTTTTGTAAAAAGTTTTAGGTTTGATGTAAGTATCTTGATGTCCTTAAAAAATAGCAATGAAATAAAAGCAAATGCAATTCATTTATATTTGCAATATTGTACACATTTGTTTTTCCAAACAGCTGCAAGTTTTGTTAGTTTTTAAGCATGGTTCTTGGATATACGGCTTGATTCTCCCTTCACATAAATACAGGTCAGGAGCGTCTCCAGATCTGTGCAAGTGAGAAGTAAATCTGGCCGCAAAAGAAGACATAGTAATCCTCCAATAGTCTTCACTCCAATAATCAGCAGCTTGAAGTAGGCACTCCTTGATTTCTCTGTGAATTTCAAAAGCACTGGAAAACATCCTTCATGTTGAAAAATCAATACAAGCAACTTAGCAAGGGTTTCCTATTTCTATACAGACAATGGACTAGAATTCTGTAGAAGGCACTGTATTTTCCTTTGCATGATATTAAGCGCAGACTGCAATCATGCACACTTAAATTTGTTCCCCCTGAGAACTTTCTTTGCACAAGCTCCACTGAGGCAGACAGTGTTTGTGTGCAAAATAACACACTGTACAAAGTATTCTGTACTCCTGCACTGTTCCCATTCATGTTAGTGGGGTTTTCAAGAGTAATGCCTGGGTGATTTGGTACTCTTGATAGTTTCTCCCATATGCTTCAGTGCAAACCTAACGTTTTTACTTTCTTTTAATCTGGCACCAAGTGCACTTATCTTCACAAACACCCTCCCACGCTCCCACCCCTTCTTCCCCAAAAAGTTTATTTTGGTTCATTTGCAAATTTTTCATGTGCAGCTCTCATAAAAATAAGCTTATGACATAAGCATAATATTTGTTTCTCATATATGTGTTTGTATATTTATATATATACAGTATATATGTTTGTGTGTGTGCATGCACACACGCATAAATCACAGTGTGCAATGTATTAATCAGTACATAATGTTCAAAATGTATGCCCTCCATCTCATGATTTATCAATAAAATCATATGCAAAGGTCATTAGTTTATACATTACATTCATTTTAAAAGAGTTTCATTTTGTAGAGAGGTTCTCCCAAGTGAAAGGTTGAATGTGAAACAGTGCAAGCAATTTAGTGATGCTGAAACTTGATGCCTTGGACTCTATTATTATCAAAACTGTACATCTGTATATATTTACTGTATTGAACGTATGTGCTTTGCAAGAAAAAAGCTATGATTTAAAGTATACAGTATTAAGGAATGTTCATAAAATAATATTAATGTGTGAAAGATGACATGGAGGGGCGTGTTCTTCTACTTTTATTTTGCAATCCTGAAACAATGTCTCCATTTCCTTCTGGAATTTCTTCCTTCTTTCGTACTTTGAGGCGGGTAAGGAGTTTTATTAACCACTCATCCCACTCCTCTGGTAGAAGCAGCAGGAGGAAGCCCAAGCCAATTATGACAATGGCAATTACACGGACACTGTTGAAGACAATATCACTCGAGTAGTGATCAACAACTGCATAAAATATTGAACAGATAACATAGATGGAATAAAACATCGAAGTAGTACATATGCAATATCAAAATATTTGGATTTCATTCTCACAAACTAAGAGCCCATAAATGTAGCCAAGTCATATGAAACTGAACATTACTAGTGGAATCGGGCATTTATCAACTGACCAAGGTTTTTGACTTCTCTTCTTTGAATGGTCTATGATAGTTGCCAGGTGAAGGCTACCAAACTGCTGATGCTCTGCATTCCACTTAGGTTAATTCTGAACTAGCTTCACCTTGCATCAAACTGTCCTTGTTTTGCAGATAACACAAATAATGCTTTAAAGATTGGCCAAAAAAAGCTTTTTAGTTGTTACATTTTTATGCCACCCATTTCACCCATTTCAAGGTCGACTCAGCCTTCCATCCTTTCGAGCTGGGTAAAATGAGAACCCAAATTGCTGGGGGCAATATATGCTGATTCTGTAAACCGCTTAGGGAGGGCTGAAAAATGCCCTGATAGGCGGTATATAAATACAGTGCTATTGCTATTGCTATTTCCGTTATAAAGTGGGTCTGGGCAGTTTACAGATAAAATTTATGATTACTCTAAGATTGTTGTCCACCAACTCTCCTGCTATATAAAAGAAGTGGTGCGGACTGATTTTTGTTGTGATCTTGCTCTTCATAACCAAGTAGGATCTCTGAGTAGGAATTGTATACTTGCCATAACTCCCAAACTAATTCCTTATCTGGCAGCTTCTGGAAATTGCTGGTGGATGTGATGATAATCATACCACTTGCCATTATAGCAACTATTACCAACAAAGTGTAAGATGCAAAATTCAGCAATCAAGTCTATAGACTGAGCAAATTAAAGAAGCTAACACATATGCCTTCTTTTTTACAGTAGCAGCAGGAAGTATACTTTAGAAACACAAGCTTTCCAAATAAATTGACTTTCTATGCAGTGTGCTAATCCTATTTTTAGAGTAATGTTCTAATGTTTTTTAAAGTGCTCTTAAGATTATCAAACACACATTTTAAATGAGATCAAACACTACTTCACAAGAGCACACAAAAATATATGGACCTCTAACTTGTGCTTCCAAAAATGCCACAATGGAGGTGATTGTCATGATGTAGGCAGATTCCTAGAGAGCTAGGTGACAACTATCCAGCAGCACACCTAGATGTCACCAAGGGAAGAATCTTTTAGTCAGAAGAAGCCAGATACACACCACAGGAAAAGAAGATAAATTCTTCTACCAAACATTTGATTCATAAACAAAAAATGAATATTTTGACATTATGAAGTAAGTTTCCCCAAAAATAAGCCCTAGCATGCTTTACACATGTGCTTAATATAAGCTCCACCCCAAAAATAAGCCCTACTTAACAGGCTGTGCAGCCAGCCACCCACCCATTTTGTCTAGTTGCTTGTGGTGTCGTGGCCATGAGTCAATGAGGGGTGGTGGTGGAGCTGCCCTACACACCCTGCACCAGCTTACTTCGATCCCGCAGCCACATCATCCACACCCTGACACCTGCTTCAGGGCAACAGCACCAACTGCCAGGAGACCACATGGCTGCTGACCTGCTTCTGCTTGCTCCCAGCCACAATGGAGCAGGAGGCTGAGTGGTAACTTGGAGCCACGGCCGTGTGGTGAGGCAGGTGTTGGAGCATGGATGGTCTGGCTGTGGGGGCCCTGACGTAAGCCAGTGCAGGTGCATGGGGCAACTCCATCACCTTATGGCCACAGCACTGGTGCATCGCTCAGCCTCCTGCTCCGTTGCAACTACAAGCAAGCAGAAGAAGTGGGCCAGGCGCCATGCAGGTCTTTCTGGACAGGACTGCTAGAGCTGCCGCCATGAGGTAAGGCAGGTGTCGAGGCATGGATGGCCTGGTTGTGGGGGCCCTGAGGCAACATGGAGCAGCTCCACCTCCCTGCCTCACAGTGGTGGCACGAGCGTGCCACGTGGCCTCCTGCTCCATCATGAGCAAGCAGAAGTGTGCTTCTTCTCCCGTACATGGAAAAAAATAAGCACCCCCCAAAAAAATATCCTCTAGTGATTATTTTGGGAACAAAAAGAAAATAAAACCTGGTCTTATTTTTGGGGAAATACGGGTACTTCAAATCACCACTTTACAAAGTCCACATAAGAACAATCCACTAAGGGATTTTCCTGTTGTTTGTCTTCTGAAACAAATGGGTGATGCTCTGAGCTTCACTGCTGTATCAAGAGAAAAACTGCAAATCTTGAAATCAATATGTTTACCTTTACTGTAAACGTTAATGTTATGAAAGGCCAATGCTATGAAATTAAAGGGAGTAAGCATTTGCTAAAATACAATGTATTCTACTTTACATATAAAACATGTACATCCTGATTTATATATCATTTGTTAATCAGCCTGTACATATATGTCTATATGATTTAATGAAGAAGTATACTTACTAGCATTTACAGGTACGCTTAGTACAATCCCAAGAGATATCAAGGTAGGATATGTAATAGCAATCCCAAAATTTAATATAATATTGAATGCTGAAATAAGAAATAACATTTTCCATTTTAGAATTATTTTGGTACTAAATCTGTTTTTTTACAGATTTAACCAGTTTATTTCACACAGACATATTTAGATTGATATGAACCTTTGCACATAAACATCAAAATACAGTAGTTCTGAAACTACTGTGTATCACATGCCAAGGAACATATCTGGACCCAGGACCAGATATGCACTGCAGGACTGCTCTTACTTATTCAAACCTGTACATTTTGTCTTCCCAAATTAAATTTACTTCAGAAAGCATTCAAACTGCATGTATTTATGGTTATAAAATTTTAATTGACTAATTTGTCTATTTTACGATGTACCCATAATGTATACCTTGTTGCTGCACTTAATCCTTTTATATAAATAGGAGAATATTGAGCAATTACACAATAGCTTTACATAATTCATAAAGATTAAATAATGGGAGTTTCATTTCAGTCAAAAGGAAACACTCTACACAGCACTTGCTTAAATTTTAAAGGCCACTCACATAGACAATTTTAGAAGAGAACTACTTTTATCTTGCTTACCAATACATTATGAGAACCATTATATTGTCATTGAAAGTTTTTGTGTAAGTCATTGCACCAGAGCACATGGCTGATGGGAATCAAACTTCTCTAATAAGTGATGTTATAATTAAATATTCCTAGAGTTGAAAGAGTTGATAATACTAACTCTAACCCCTTGCTCAATGTAAGGAATTCACATTTTAAAATTCTGACAAATGTCAGTTTCAGCCTGACCAGTGGAGGGTAGCCAAAGAGGTGTTATAATTATTTGTTCCACTTTCAAACCATTGTTACTATTCTATTAGGAACTTTTTTCTATCCTTCCATGAGAATCTTCTGTCTTGCAACTTGTCCATTCCATATCCTACTACATTCGTGTACGTATCAATGCGCTTCTGGGTTGAAAGGATTAGTTTGTGAACAGTGGTGGGATTCAAAAATTTCCCCTACCGGTACTGTGGGTGTGGCGTGGGGGTGTGGCTATGTGTTTGGCCAATCAGAGGTGGTATTTGGTGGGGTCAGCCAATCAGAGGACAGCCAATCCGGTTCTCAAAATTATCGCTACCAGTTCTACGGAACCTGTCAGAATAGGCTGAATCCCACCACTGCTTGTGACACAACCATTGCCCAGGGGGAAGCCAAGGAGGAGCCTTTCATGTCTATGTTATTTTCCCACCAAAGTGAACCTGTTGCATTCACATCCTTTCAAACTACTAGGGGAGCAGAAGCTAGGGCAAATTGATGGGAGCTAATTCTATCACATGGTTCGCCCTTGGGTTTCAAACTGCTAAGCTGTCAACCTCTTAATGGTCTTTTGACTCGGCATCCTAACAATATGAGCCACCATGGCCCTGTCCATGGAAACAAATGAGAACAGGCCCTGACTTTCTTCTATGTGACAACCTGTCAGGTGCCTGAAGAGTGCTAGTATATTTTCCTTCAATTGTATTTTCTCAAGGCTAAGGTCTAATTCTAATAATCTATTCAATGTCAAATAATTTTATTAAAATTATTAAATGCAAACTTAAAAGGATATAATAGTTATCAGTGCAACATATTGTGCTCATTATATATTTTACTCACCAAATTACTATCAGTGTGATGGGTTAATCTGTTACTTTTCTTTTAAATAAAACACTTGCAGTAGTCTTTTAAATGTCAGGTTTAGAACAACCATGTTGGTCAAATTATGGAGGATAAAATTACAATGATTGTTAGATATGATGGCTATATACTACACATTTTTGGGAGCAATATACTTCTCAATAGCTGCTAGGCAACATGAGAAATGATTGTTAATATCTTAGGAGTAGTAGCATCATATTAAACAAAAAAAAAAGAACAAAACAGGTTGCATTGGATTAGATTAAATTAGATTGGATTAAGTAGGCAGTCTTTCTTTTTTTAAGACTATGCAACATAATTGTTTAGAAGGATGCCATCATTATCATTAATCAACATTTACTTACTCAATAATAGGATTGAAAATCCACAAATGCTTCCCCAAGGAATGGCATCAAAAGAACTCCAGTATTCAACTTTGGTAAAGTAAAGGATGACAGGAATACAGGTAACAAAAAGGATATTGAAAACAGCTAACACTGACAAAAATAAGGCAGCTTCTCCATATTTAGCACTACCCAGGAGAAGCTTAAATAAAACCTGTAAAAGAAAGAGAAAAACAATCTGAAAAGTAAAAACTATTGTTTATATATGATAAGAAATTCTTTAAACACTTAAAGTGTATTTCTAGTTTAAAACATGCTTACATAATGTAGATTACATGAGGGGGGGGTAAAGAATATATTATTTACACTGTTATTCAAAAATTGCTAGAAATTTTCAGGTAAACTTCTATTACAATCCATTCTGGATCTATTCTGTCATTTCCAACAAAGATGGAAGAAAACTCAAGAGAGGTTATACGATTACGGTACATTAAACGTAATGTCTCCAGGACGTCCTGCAGATTTCTATAAATTTGGCAAAGCAATTTCATGTTAAACTGTTTGAAAGCATTGGACTTGAAGATTGACTAGAAATGTTCACCACAAAAAATTAGTTGACTGTTTAATTTAATTTCATAGTAGTAGATATAAAGGGGGGCTAAATTGCTATGTAAATTCCTATAAATGAGTGCAATATTGGACAAAAGGGCCTTCCAGCATTGTAATATTGATTTTTGTACTGTTTCTTAATCAATAGTCAATATAAAGGTTACTTATTCTATCCATCAGAAACTAACAGCCATTTCATTTTTGTAATACAGCATTTTTAAATAATGTGAACTGACAAACAAGTTACCATAATTTTAGTTTTGTTCTCAAGTTTTGCTATTTGATACAAGCAATAAACTACACTCAATAAATTTTGTGGTAAAGAGGAGACATATCTACCAGCTACTGCTACAAATATTTCCTCTGCAAATAAATATTTCATTTAAATTGTATATAAAACATAAAGGCTGCAAATTTAATAATGTGAAATAATAATGAAGAAATTTCTATATCAGCAAGATTCTCCTGAGTTAATGAATTCGTGGCAAATTTACCCATAATTATCACTGCTTTCATTGAGAAGAATAAATATATTTCTTCACTTTAATTTCCATATACCCTCAATGATATCATGTAATTTGAATCCTATTCATGTTTAATAATGAATGCTAATTGTGTATTTACTTCTAAAGTACATGTTTTTCTGTGTAGGTTTGTAATTATGTCTAAAATTTGCCTTTTAGATTTATGGAATAACAAACTTTTTCCAGTTAGAAGGTTAATTCCACCATTCCCAGTGCAGCTCATTTCACTGAAATGAGCTGCATCCCACCTCACCTTTAGAAAGAAATTGACTGGATCACCTAATGAAATTCATTGAACAACTTATCAATATTATTTACCTGTATTCCCCCTTCCTAGTAATAGGCAAATACTAATCGTTGCGGTCACAGATGTTTTCACATAATGGGTACAGCCCTGTAGCCAGGACTGGACATTAGGTCTGGCACCAGATTTCATAGGGGGGGGAGATAAAATAAGCTCTGATTGGCTGACCCTGGCAAATACCACCTCTGATTGGCTGACCGCATAGCCACACCCACAGAGTAGGTAGTGAAAATTTTTGAATCCCACCATTGTCTTAAATCTATTATCTCTACAGTTAAAATATATAGTTAAAATTTCTAATCTAAAGGAACAGTTAAATTAAAATGGAGTTACCAGTATTAACTCACTGTTACTCAGAATAATTGCAGTCTGCAGTTTCGTTTACCATGAGTAAATTAGCCTGATTTTGAATGCAAAGAATTGAAGGTGCACTATAAAACAGTTATCCTCACTTTCCTTCAGTTATAAATCATAACAGAATTTCAAGCTACTAGGATAGTGATATTGAAACTGAGATGCAGATACAGAATGGAGGGTATATTTTAAATCCTATCTTCAAGGTTATCATACAATGTGCAAAATAATTCATTATGAAAGGGCTACTTTGTTCTGATGATTCATCAGCAACATCTAATTTTATGACATTGTAAACACTGCATTTTCTCCCCTGTCTTCCATTCTAACAAACTTTCAAATTTTCATTTCGGTCCCAAGCGACCTTCCCAGCAGTTCTGCTTCAGCTTTTCCCCCTCCTCCCCTTTGCACTCACCAGTTGACTGGAATAATCAGACTGAGGAATTTTATAGCCCGAAGCACTGCCTCCGTGGCTCACCCAAGATCCTTTAGAAGAAATGGGTGGGAAGTTTTTAACTTCAGAGTCGCTATCCAGGAGCAGAGTTACCCAGAATGGGATACCAGGGTTTGAGCTCCAGGATGGCCTTCATCTCTTTCCATTTCCGAAAGTAGCAGAACACCAAGAAGGAGAGGGTGGTGGCCAACAGAGCTAAGGGCTAGGTGGCCCCAACTGCCCACCTGAAGAAAAATATGCCACTGACCAGAGCCATCTGGGATTCCACTTCCTAAAACCTGACTGCACGCTAACGAGCAAGGTGGTTTTGCAGACAGGCGATTGGAGATACAGCCCAGAAGACTTCCAAAGAACAGAGGGGGGGAAATCCAAGATGAGGGCCCTTTGCCATCTCCAGAGGGCAGAAACTGGGAAGGACCCCTCCAGTATGGGCAAACATTTTTCCAGTACAGGCACTGCCCGACCTGGCCCCCCTGGCTACGGTCCTGCAGTCACCATCCTGTGAACTAGCCGCCCTGAGTCTACGGATTGGGCGGCCTATAAATTAAATTAAATAAATAAATAAATAAATAAACTAGGTTGGATCGAGACTGAGTAACTAGTCCAAAGACTTTTAGTGGGTTTCCTTGGCTATGTGACTTTGGACCAGTATCTTTCTCCCAGCCTAACAGACAATTACCAGTATTCTGGGGAAAATGGAGAGAAAAATATATAAATACAGTTTCAGGAGATATAGATTATCATATTAAGGCATAGTTTTATCATGATTTATTCAATAAGCCCCCATTAATTCAGTTCACACGAGTTAGGTCAATATGAAGAAATCACATTTTGGCCTGGTACAATATATGAACCTAGTCATACTATCCCACTCCAAGACACTCGAGGGGTAAATGGTAGTGGAAACGTACTACCAGTAGCACAAGTATATCACTAACATAAAAAGGAGGGAAATAAAGACAACAAAAAAGGACATTATAATTCAAAATTAGCACTGTTGAAAATTTTGTCTTGTTCCCTGAAAGTTAATTTATCTCTTTTCCCTCTTTTTTATTCCCATAAATGTTAAAAAAAAACATTCGAATTGCAACTACCAGTTGTTGTTGTTGTTAGCTGCAAAGTCGTGTTCGACTCATCGCGACCCCATGGACAACGTTCCTCCAGGCCTTCCTGTCCTCTACCATCCCCCGGAGTC
>JANHFQ010024309.1:0-12641 GCA_032468035.1 Aparallactus werneri | reverse complement strand
GGAACGTGCTGCAGAACAAGCTATGGACTCACTTTGTGCCCAAACCTTCACAAATTCCATATTGGCATACCTTCCATCATCAGAATCAGGCTGAAGGTGAAACCATCAATGGATATGTTGCTGCCCTTCGAAAGGCAGCCCTGTATTGTGAGTTCAGAGACTCAGATGATGTTCTCTTGGACAGAGTGGTCTGTGGTGTGAGGGACATCAAACTACAACAATGTCTCCTTGCAAAGACAGACCTCAACCTGCAGATGATGCTTGACGAGGCACAAGCAGCCAAGATGTCCAATCAGTCAACAGCTGAAATTCAAAAATGAAACAGCCCACCATCATCACATAAACCAGTCACTGTGCACCATGGAGATGCCTCCCATGGAGAATCAGCAGATGAGGATGGTGATATCTATTGCCTCAAATCCTCCAAGTTGCTCCGATCCAAATGAAGCTGTGAAGAGTTCCTTGCACTCAAAGGTTGATGAGCAACTCGACAAGCTCATCAGCCAAGGAATCTTGGAACCTGTTGACCACGCAAAATGGGAGACTCCAATTGTGACCCCTGTGGAGCCAGATGATTCTGTCCACATCTGTGCAGACTATAAATGCACATTAAATAAAGCGCTACAGCATCTTTGCGTGGCCCAGCATCTACTGCACTCTCTGGGTGAGGGTAAGGTCTTTACTAAACTGGACCTTGTCAAGCCTATCAACAGCTACCAGTTCATAATTCCACAGCTGAGGCTTGGATGATTGTAACACATCAAGGAGCTTTTAGATGTCACAGGCTGCAATTTGGGGTGAGCATGGCACTGGGACTTTTCCAGAGCCTGATGGAGTATCTCCTGAAGGTGTTGTCCCCTATTTCAATGATGTCTTAGTGTCAGCAGCCAACAACACTGAACTCCTTGACTGTCTGCAAGAGATACTCACCCATTTCCAGGAAGTTGGCCTCAAGGTTAAAAAAGAAAAGTGCAAGATCGCTGTTTCACAGGTAAGGTTCCTCAGCTACTTTATTGATGCCTCTGGGTTACACCCTACACAGGCAAAAGTCCAAGCCATCCAGGAAGCTCCCACACCCAAGAACAAGACTGAACTCCATGCCTTCTTGGGAGTTTCAAATTTCAACCGTGTCTTCTTGCCACACAAAGCTTCCGTAGCTGAGCCTCTCCATTGCTTGCTCGACAAGAAGAGGTCTTGGTCCTGGGGCCGAAAAGAAGCTACTGCCTTCTCTGCTGTCAAAGAGCTACTCTCTTCAAACAGTATCCTGGTGCAGTACAATGAGAATCTTCCCTTGGTTCTTACCTGCGATGCCTCTCCATTTGGTGTCAGTGCTGTTTTAAGCCACCAATTCCCAGGTGGAAGAGAGGCTCTGATCACTTACTTCTTATGGACCTTGTCATCAGCTGAATGGAACTACAGCCAGCTGGGCAAGGAGGCTTTGGCTGCAGTTGCAGGAGTCAAATGCTTCTGTCAACTCCCACTCGCTCTTCGGAAATAAACCAGGTCAGATGTATCTTTCAGTGGTTTTTTATTCATGACTGTAGTATAATGAGGAACAATTGCAACTGCGATCGAGAAAGCAACAAATAACCATGTACAAATGAGCTTTAAATGCCTTTTCACCATAACCCCCATCCCGCTCGACACCCAATCATCCTCCCCCACGCAGTTTGTATTTATGCAGTCAATTGCACCTGCCTCAGGTGAATCAAAGATGAGGTCTTCCAGCTGTGCCTGTTTGGATGTTTTGAGCCAATGCCCTGCAAATCCATAGGTGTTGAGAAGGGTAGAGCTCAACAGGTTCCATGAGTACCTGGGCCTGCTTGCTGGAGACCGCCAAACACCACAAGTGTTGTGGCCCAGACTATCAAACCCCCACCTTCGTAATGAGCATGGACTACAAACAGTTATTTATTTTCTTAAGTAGTCTAATCTGGGAAGCCTGCCAACTCTTCTAAGGTACTTACAGATAAAGTCAGTTAAAGTCCTGAAATTCAAAACATAGTTCAAAAGTGGTACAAGGCAGAAAGCAAGAGACTCCAAAAAACCCACTCCTATTCACAAGAATTGCAATGTTGTCCTCTACAAGCCAACTGACCAGCCACACCCCTTTTAAGTCCTCAGGGATATAGCCCATCACTGGACAGCTGTAGCTCGGTTGACCCTTCTGCCTCATTCCAACTGTCTCTTTAAACATCTCCTGTTTCTGGCATCTAGTATGGCCTGATCCTCACTGCTCTCAGCAGACAAGGCCTTCTGGCAGCCAGTGGAGGGGCCAGGCTCTGGCACACTGTCACCACCAAGTCCTCTTCTCCCTCGGACTCCATTCCTATGTCTGAATCGGACTCAGCTACCAGATCTGCCACATGCTGCTGCTGCTGAGTCACAACAACAAGTTTTGTCTCCTCACATGCTGTGCTGGACTATGCTCTTAGCTGCATACAGATACCACCTCCTACATCGGCCAGGTAAAACACTTAGCCACACTGATGCCCTCAACCAATGCCCGCTCCCAACAGTTGTGGAGGATCCAGCTCCAGCATCATTTATTTTATTAATTGAAGACTTGCCATCTAGTCCCATTACAGCATTGGAGATGACTGTACACTCCACCAAGGACAATGTCATCACTCAAGTGCTCAACAGGATGTGAAGGGTGTGGCTAAAGGGGCGAGTCAGCACAGAGTTTCTTCCCTTCCATAACCGGCAATATGAGCGGTCTGCTCAATGAGGCTGCCTACTCTGGGGGAGTTGTGTGGTGGTACTCCAGAGGCTGAGGCAGCCAATTTTGGCTTCATGTAGGCTACCCAGGCATCATGCGGATGAAGGCACTTGCCCGCAGTTAAATCTGGTGGCCCAACCTAGACAAAGCCATTGCTGATTAGGTCACATCTTGTCAGCCTTGCCAAGAGTCAAGGCCAGCCCCCCATCCACTCCAGCATATGAATGGGAAGCACCCAAGACACCTTGGTTGAGGGTGCATATTAACTTTGTGGGGCCTTTCCATGGACAGACTTTTATGGTGGTTGTGGATGCCTACTCAAAATGGTTTGAGGTTGTACTCATGACATCGACCACCTCGGAGGCTGTGATCAAGGCCCTTAAAAGGCTATTTGTGACTCACGGACTGCCAGATGTCCTTGTTTCAGACAACTGGCCACAGCTCACATCAAGCCAGTTCAAGCTATTCCTGGCGGGTCATGCCATGATTGCACCATTCCATTCTGCTAGCAATGGGCAGGCTGAACAGATTGTCTGATCAGCAAAGGATGCACTAGCAAGTATGGGCCCAGGGACTGGCAAATTCAGATAGCCAAGTACCTCCTGGTCAAGCACGTCACACTACCAACAGGAGTCCAGCCAAACTTCTAATGGGTTGCTGCCTGTGGACCAACTTGGACTGGCTACACCCGAACTACTCCTTAGAAGTCCCTGCAGACTCGACCAGCTCCAATTATTCTCACTGGGTGACCTTGTCTACGCCCATAACTATGCCACAGGTTCTTCCTGGATTCCTGCCCAGGTAGTGGACGTGATGGGGCCGCGTTCCTACAGGGTGGCGCTTGAAGATGGCAGATTGTGGTGACTCCACATCGACCAACTATGTGGCCACCTTGGAATCTCTGTCTGCCGCCAGCCAGAATGGACTCCACCAGAGACAAGCTTTGTTATGGACATGCCAGTTCAGCCACCACAAACAACAGTACCAACAAGAGACTATGGTGAGTCATAGATGTCTGCCAATCCGGTTCCTCTTGTAATAGAAGCACCAATGATTGTGCCCTTGCAAGTGACACCTGAAGCAGCGGCAGCCACTCTGCCTTGTCAGGACTCCAGAGCTACTGGTCTTGAGACAGAACCTCGTAGGTCAGGACAGACACATCATCACCCTACTTATCTAAAAGACTACATATGTTAAATTGTATTTGGTCACCATAATGCTCTGTCTTGGAGCATTCTTGGTGGGGAGGGGGTGTTATGTATTGTATATAGTATACCTAGTTTCAGTTGAAGTTCTCACTCTGGTCCTCTGCTAGAGTGGGAAGATACTTTCTTTTGGTTGGTTATTGGCTGAGCAGTCTCCTATAAAAGGAGGTCTCTCAGCCAGGGATTTCAGTTGCATTTACAGGCAGTATGAATAAAGAGCTGTTAGAAATCACTCTGGCCTAGCTTCCATTCTTCACCCAGAATTTAATAGGGATCCTTAAGATTAAGATAAAATAAGATAACCTTTATTGTCATTTTTTACTGTGAGCACATTGGACCACATTAAAAATGAAAATTTTAAGGATAGGGTTTTACTTCCTGTCAGAAGTGAAGACTCACTATTTATATTACAGAAAGTAATTTATGCAAGGGAAAATCTGGTAAATCTAAGATCATTGCTAAGATTTGTCTTTCAGCTATGTCCCAAATAGCAGGCTTTTTTACTTTGAGTTAAGCAAATTATCATCTGCATTTCTCCCGGGTGCTGTGTTTCCCATTTTAGTGTTTTATCTGTATAATCAAAAGTAAATTCAGTGAGGCTTACGGAGAGGCAAATAAGATGTAGAATTCAGCTAGGTTTAAGAATCTTAGAAAGAGAAAGAATGAATACTTTCATCCAGTTGTTATATCATTCAGCCTAGCAAATTCTTCTGCTGATGGATAGAGTAAGGTATATGGAAAAATACATTGTGTGCCCTATGGGATGAAATTAGTACAAGCCATGCCACAATGTTTTGATCATTGTAAAGAATAAGCACCACTGCCCTTTGTAAAACTTTAGATAGTAAGTAGACAACCCTTTGATTCATTCTGTCATTCTTTGAGATAAAAGTAGTACAGTCTAATGTGAGCAGAATGAACATAAATTTTGAGCTGACCATATTTTCTTACCCCAATTCTGGACAGTCTTATGGTAATCAAAGAAGCATATATATTATAAATATAAAAATTTGTAGTGGCAAATGAACTTCAATAATAAATCAATATTTACCTACCTAAACAGATTGACCACGGGTGGGCCAAAAAAGCAGTGGGAATAAGAGCGACTTCTGACTTCCTGACAATTTCCCCATGGACTTTGCTTTCTGGTGGGGAGTACTACAGGCTGGATTTTTAAAGCATTCTATAAATTAGCAGATGTTCCTCAATTCAAAAATTGCTGTGGTATAATGCACTGTTTGGGCTAACCTGAGGGTACAAACAGATAAATACAATGTGAGTTTTCACAGTGTATGTATGCTTGTTTTCCTGCTAAATGAATTAAGCTCATGAACTGATAGGATTACAACATTCAGGGTAAAGGCACTTCTATGAAATGAATGAAGAAAGAAGTTACTATTTAATTTGAAAGACACTCCAGATCTCTATAAACTCACAAAGCAATAAAATGGGCATGTTGTGGGCCAGCTCAGTCAAGAAAAGTTGGTTGGAGGGGACCAGGAGATGCACCTTCTTGGCTGTAGCTCCAGCTCCTGGAACGTTCTTTCTTTGGAGCTCAGGATGGCTCTGACCCTATCAGCCTTTCATAAGGTTCTGAAAATCTGACTAGTGGTGGAGCCTGGGGTATTGAAGAATACAAAAGGCACTGAGCAAAGAAACTGGAAAAGTCTCCATAGGTCACCTTGAAATGTAGATTTGCATAGTTATGATAGATAATCATATGTACAATGAAGAAAGCCTATCTTTAAAATGTCAAGAATTAAATCGGAGTACCGATTTAAAAATATTCTCCATTTGCTTGTGGGAAGGTCATCAATATTATTTTCATGAAGGAAATGGAGAAAGTGGAAAGACTATGGACAAAAGTTATTGTCTGCAGTTGGCAAGAGACACATTAAATGCTAATTCAAAATAAGTGAACAGATTTTGGATACTGATCATTAATTTCTACCTAAGAGAAATTTGACAAAAGGCTTTGCAGAGTTCTAAGTTTTTTCTATGGGATTACCTGAACTGGGTATGCTGCCTGAAATAAATTGGAATATAGCAAAGAAGAAAATTTCTCTCAAAAAGCATAGAAATTTGTAAAGGAATATTTAAGATTAGTTGGTAAATGACTTACAAACTGCAGACCATTTGAAGAAATAACTTTTAATTATATGGTATATTTTTGCCATGAAACACTGTTTAAAGATTTGTATGTTTATTTTAATTTTTTCAAAAAACTGGAGAGAATATAGTTCCTCTTGAATCAGGCCAAGGCAGGGAAATTATAAGTGAAATATAGTTTAATTTTTCATAATACTTCAAGAAATAGATTTGGTTAAGCAGAACTGTCTAAGATAGTTTCAGAATTAGAATTGCATGCAATTTTCTGATAAAAATATTAAGCGTCCGAGCAGTGGATCGTGCAATGTATTTGCTTCAGGGGGTCTGATTTGTAAAACTTGAAATTTAAATCTAAATAGTAATAAAATTTTGCATCACTATTGTCCTAACCTGTGGTTCTGTCACTCCAGTGGAGGAGAGAGATCCTGGCAACAACTTAGTCACCTGACTCAGTATGACTCTACATATATATATATGATAGGAGGGGGCACCCCTTTCCTATATAATGAGCCACACATGAATACATGCTAACATTGACTTTGATGAACTCTTTTCCTATGTATAGAAGACCAATCTGTCGTGAGTGTGAATAGAACACATCTGACACCAAGTGTACTATGTGGAGTTTTTATTTTTACTTTCAAGGCAGTCGTGGTAGAAAGTCAGTGTTTCCCCACTTTTCCACACCGCAGAGACCAGCTGAGGGGTAGGAACGCCCTGTTCGGCTCTTAGCCTGTCTCCTAAGTCAGAAACCTTATCTGTGCATAGTTGCAGATAGTTGCTGAGGGGGAGAAAAGCCCTGTTCGGCTTTTTGCTGCCTTTCTTCTGTGTTGGAGGACAGGGAAAGGAACATTTCGCTTTTCAGGCATAGTCAGGGGAGCTGACTGATTGGTGGCACCTCATCCCAGGGAGCCTAGAGTGGTGGAGCTTTGGTGGGAATGTTTTCACCAAGCTGTCGATGGTGGAGGACTCCAGAGGCAGGAACACTGCATTTCCAAGGCAGATGTCACAGCTCTCCTGGACTGGCTTTTGGACAAGGTGTGTACCATGAGTGAGGAGGGAACCATTCTGGGGTCAGAGGAGGGAGTTGAAGAGGGGTTGCAAGCAGCTGCACAAGAGGAGGAAGATGACCTGGTAGTCCGCCCGAAGGAGAGGAAGTTCATTGCTGGGAGAGTGGAGGAGGAGGTGCTGGAGCAAAGAGATGAGGGGGAGTTCAGACGACGCAAGAAAAGAATGACTAAACTCAGCACCTACTCTGGGGTGACATATAACAGACTGGGAAGACATATATGACAGGGAGACCCTCCTGGCAAAGCATGGTACTGGCTCCATTACAGTCTGCTTCACTGTCAAGGGGTCTCTTGGGAGACTGGAGGGGACATCGTAAGACAGGTATTGAGGCTGAAGGCATGCAGGTGACTGATCTGGGTGATAGGACACTTGATGTATTGAGGGAACAGTTTGAGGCACCAGGCCAGCTGCCCAGCCCTGGAATTCAGTCCAGGGGTGATAGAGGTGATGCTAGGACACATCGAATGGAGGAGGTGCACTGGCTGGAGCCCAGAGATTACTGACGTCCTGAGCCTATTCCTCGGTCGAGTTCGCAACAAAAGTCACTGAAATTCCTCCACTTGGTCAGGGGATTTAGGACCTGCCGGGTAGGAGCCAGACTCCCTTTCATCCAGGCTGAGTGGACCCAGGCCCATATGTCCCCACCATCCTTCCTTCACAACGTATGGCTCACCATTGGGCCCCTTCTCCCATCCAGGTGAAATTCAATGGGGACCCAGAGATGGTGGCTCTTTTCTTGAGTCAGATCCTGGGCTATATGGACTTGTACAGCTGCTATTATCCATCTCAGTGGCATAAAGTTGGGGCAGTGACCGCCGTGTTGGAAGGGGAAGCAGCGTTATGGGCTGCAAGAATACATCGCTGATGCATGCCTGACCTGGGTTGTTTCTTGAGGCCCTGCATAAACACCTTGATGATGTAACGTTGGATCAGCAAGCTGAAATGGAATTACTGGCCATTAAACAACGGGGTTGGTTGGTTTGCGATTATGTACAGGACTCCCACAGGATTGCAGAATGATTAGATAGGTGGCCTGAACATTCCCTGGTCCATCATTTTTGTGATGGGTTGGATCCAGAAATTCAACAAGCCTGCATCTACAGGGGGCTGTCGCCACACCATCTGCAGAATTGGTTTCAGGCAGTGACAGAGATGGATGGAAGGTTGTGGGCTCTGAGGGCAAGGACCAGTGGGTGCAAATGACTGCCGCCTCAACCGGTCATGCAACAAGGCAGCACTGTACCTCAGATGGTGGGTGAGGCATGCTCAGACTGTACGACCCTCTGATGTTTCTGGTGTAACCGGCCAGGACACCGGGCTTTGGACTGTCCTTTACTGCCAGCCACACAACCCTGGGCGATGGCCACCCAACCTGGGGGGGGGGGACAAATGCCCAGCTACCAAAGAATCCGGGAAGAGTAAGCCATGAGGAACCCCTGATTGGATATGCTGAATAACACAGCAAACCCCAGACATGCCGCAAACAACTCAACCGTAGGAAGACAGAGTCTGGTTTGACTCACCATAGAAACGTACGATAGTACTAATGACAAGCCAGAAAACCCCATGGTGAGTGGTCCTATTGCCCCATTTGTAGTCCCAGTCACATTAAGGGTGTCTGAACAAATGGTGAGTTGGAGTTATGGGGCACTAGTCAACATGGGGAGTACACGATATTTAATTAGCCGATCAGTGGTTGCAGAATTGGGAATTTGAACCGTGCCATTACAACAACCCATGCGATTCACTCAAATGGATGGTACGGTGATGGGCGGGACTCCCGCAATCCAAGTAACCAAACCCCATATGGATGGATGTGGGGAAACATAGGAAACATCTTTGGTTTGTGGTGGGACCTGTTTTGACTGACCCACTCGTGTTAGGACTGGCATGGCTGGGCAAGTGGAACTACTGATATGTTGGGAGGGGGATTGCCAGATTATTTGTTTAGCTGCCATGCCAGGACCATGGGATGATGAGGAGCAGGCAAAGGGGACTGAACAGGTTGCCATCTCTGCTGAATACAGTGACCTGATGGCACTGTTTAGTGAAAAGGAATCTGATGTGCTACCCCCCCCCCATCATTCTACAGATTGCGCTCTGGAATTAGTTCCTGGGGCCAAATTACCATGGCCACACATGTACTTGATGACCCAACATGAATTAGCAGAGATGTGAGCATACATTGAAAAAAAATCATGCACATTGTTTCATTAGCCCCAGTAGAGCCTATGTAGCAGCCCCTGTCATGTTCTGAGAGAAAAAGGATAGGGACCTGCACCTGTGTGTTGATAATATGGGTCTCATCGTAGTATGTGTTGAGCCATTGTATCCTCTCCCCCTCCTTAAAGATTTGCTTACTGCATTAGCATCTGGGCAGTATTTTACCAAGCTCAAACTGCAGGAGGCATATCATCATGTCCGGATCAAGGAGGGGGATGAGTGGAAGACAACTTTAACTGCCCTTTGGGCAGCTTTGCATACAACGTCATGCCATCTGGGTTGCAAGGAGCACCTGCTATCTTCATGCAGCTGATAAATGGGGTGCTCTATGAATTCCTTTATAGAGGCATCTTGGTTTACCTGGACAATCCTGATCTACACTTGGACGTCCTGTTTTGCAGTGATTGGGGGATGAACATCTTTATGTGAAACTCTCTAAATGTGAGTTTTACAAAAACCGAATAGACTATCTTGGTTATAGGATTTAGAATGTCGGTATACAGGTGGATCTGGCCAAGGTTAAAGTCATATTGGATTGGCAAACCCCACAAATGAGAAAGCAACTACAGAGCTTTCTGGGGTTTGCCAATTTATACAGGCAGTTTATCCCCTCCTTTGCTGCTATTGCCTTACCCTCACTGAATTACTGAAAATGAAGCATCTGGTACAGAAACCCAAACCAAACCAACCGTTATTGAGGACATCTGAATGTCAAGAGGCATTTAACTGGTTAAAATGTTATTTGCACAGGAGCCAGCATTGTGCCACCCAGACTTAACTAGACCTTTTGTCGTGCAAGCCAACACCAGTGATGTGGCAGTTGGCACAGTGTTGTTACAAAGGGAGGAGGACCTAGCAGGGCAGCTGCGGCCTTTGTGCGTTCACCTCCAGGAAATTAACTCTGACTGAGAGAGGCTGGATGGTGTGGGAGAAGGAGGCCTACACCATCCAGTGGGCACTGATGAGCTGGCATCACATTCTGGAGGGCCTCCCAGTACCTTTCGAGGTCTGGACAGACATAAAAACCTGGAGGCCCTCCAAACCACCTGGCGTTTACCACTTAAACAGGTCTGATGGACACAATACTTTTGCAGGTTTAACTTTGCGTTACACTATGTTCCTGGGGGCCATAATTTCCTGGCTGATGCCCTCTCCAGGATGCCTCAATATCATTCAAAACAGGAGGATGTGGTACAAGCCTTCATCCCATCCATGTTGCAACAAGCCACTGTCACCACAGGGGTGCTGGTAGGAGACATACGAAGTGATATCCAGAAAGAATTACAGGCAGACCAATGGTACCAAGCCAATACATCCTATCTAGTCCAGAAAGATGGGTCAGCGTGGTGGGGCCCAAGGATTTATATACCAGAACGGGTTTGGATGCAAATCCTCTGCTGTTGTCACAATGTGCGGACAGCCGGCCATTTTGGATTTGTCAAAACCTTGCATCTGTTGAGATAGCAGTTTTGGTGGCCATCTCTAAGGAAAGATGTGGAAGCATACATCCAGAGCTGCCCCATATGTATCACCTCCAAGCAGACAACATGAAAACTGCTTGGTCTCCTCCAGTTGATAGCAGAGCTGGCTAGGCCATGGGAAGACATAGCCATGGATTTTGTTGTCAATCTACCAAACAGCCATGGCTACATGATCATATGGACCATCATAGACCTGTTTTTGCCCTAGGCACATTTTGTGCCTGTTAAAGTTCTTCTGACCGCTAAACATTTAGCCAGATTATTCATTAAGCACTTCTATAGACTACATGGCGCTCTGCGATGTATCATTTCAGAACACGGGGGGTGCAATTCACCATGAAATTCTGGCAAGGCTTTCTACGCATCATAGGATCCACCCAAGGGTTAGGTTCAGGTTATCACCCCACCACCAATGGGGCTGTGGAATGAACTAATGCCACAATAGGCTGATACTTACGTAGCTATGTATCATGTCATCAGGATGATTGGGCTGACCTCTTGCCATTTGCTGAAATGGCATACAACAATACAGTACTCAGCAGCACAGGACACACCCCATTTTGGGTGGCTACTGGGTTTGAGTTCCCTGCAGTACCGGAATTGCTGACACCACCCGACATGCAGCTAACTCCATCGGAATGGGCAGAGACAATGCCCATGATCTGGAAAGATGTAGCCATGGATGGTTGCCGCATCACTAGCATGCAAATGGCATGCAGATAAGAAGCGTAACCAAGCCCCTACCTTCATGGTCGGGGACCTTGTATTCCTTTCCACAAAATACCTGAAACTACATCTACCGAGCAAGAAGCTAAGTCCCAAGTATGCTGGTTCTTTTCCGGAACAAATTACAAAACCCATAACAATTGGTAGCAGATGATATGAAATGGATTAAAGCCCCTAGGCATCTGATGCCAATCAAGATGCCCAATCCAAACAAAAAGAAATCTAAAAAATCTCCCAGCTGGGAGAGAGACCAGATCCTGATCCATGGTGCCAGGAAACGGATGGAAACCCAACCCACAGAGGACGGGTAGCCCAACTCATGAAGGACCAGGCAGAATTCCAGCTTTATCCCACAGCAGGCACTGGATGGTTTGGTACTGCTCCAGATGCATCAACCTGTCCCAAATGGCAGGAAATCGACTACGTATGCCAATCATCCAAAGACTCAGCTGCATTGGAATCACCCATGCCAACTGATATGGATGAATCCAAGGAAGCAGAGACTTTGGAAAAGGAAGAAGAAGACATTTGGCTGCTGTGACAGACCCCGGTAAGCAAAACAAACCCAGGAAAAGAAGGGATCATCACGCAAAAATGTCTGGGGTCCCCCACAATGGTGGATGCATTGACAGGGAATTTCCCACCAATGCAATTTAAACCCACCATGTCCAAGACTGGCAAAATGGCCACGAACACACATCTGCCTACTACCAGAACCAACATGGCGGCACCCATACATACCACACTGGTAGATCATCTGTCAAAAGTGACAACCGTTAAAGCCCATAAAAGAACAACAGTTGCCCAAAAAGCAGCCCTTCAGTAGCGGTGACAAGAAAGAAAATGAAACAAAAAATGCAGAACCATCCAGTAGCTCTCAGCTCGCCACTACTGGACAGCAGACCTGGCACCTCAGCAGCTATGCTAGCCACCCACGGTCATGCCAAAAAATAGCAGTTTGAAGCACCACCCACATTGGACTTCCAAATAGCAATCGCCACACTAACTGAGAAATATCACTGAGCTATAGACCAGTGTTTTTTAACCTTTTTTGGGCAAAGGCACACTTGTTTCATGAAAAAAATCACGAGGCACACCACCATT